>JAASAO010001216.1:0-40458 GCA_017311375.1 Mytilus coruscus | reverse complement strand
CAGGCCCCAAATCGCACCTCTGAACCTACCCTCACCATGAACGCTCAAAAACTCTTAGTTATAAGATTTACTGAAAAAAAAACAATATTATTTGAAACTTTGTCCACAGAAACAAACAAAATGTTTATCGTGAAGAAAGAATAAGTATTTCACAGTGTCTTTGTAACTGAATACTGACTAAGGTCGAATACTGTCAAAGGTTTTTTTTCTTCAAATCTACGTTGTAATGAAGACCTAATTACTTAAACCCATTTTGACGGAGTGTCTAGTTCAACTTTTTTTTCATTTTGCCCATGCTCCGACGTAGCCCTCTACGGACTTTATTATTTATTGTAAAGTTATGGTGTCCATTGATATTCATTGGCTCAATGAAATCGTAACAATGTTGGGAGAGTAGTGCATTTGAGGTGACAGAAGTAACAGTAATTATATTAAATAGGTTGTTAGGCTTAATTTTAATATTAACATTTTGTTTTTGAGTCAAACTTAAAGATAAAAGAAAAAAGATCTTCCACCAGTACAAGTTCTACTGAAATTGTTTCTTTTTGAAATTTTGATTATTTCTTACCGGTCCTATAATCATTCATTAGTAAATGAAATCATCTATTATTTTTCTTTCAAATTCAAGTAAAATTGATCCAAATTTTGCAAATTTCGGAAAACAAATTTCAATCACCCCGACCGATTATACCTACACAATAAACATTCCTTTATATGCAATTTCTAACGAAAATAAAACAATCCAGAGCCTTTTGAACAGTACAAATATATATTCCTTACATGTATGAGTAATCCATATGTTTGCTGGTTGTTATTTATCTAATAATACTACTCTGTTATCATTTCTAAAGAAACATAAATCTTTGATTCGTTTTCAAATCTAAATTTCAATTAAGTATGGGGAGGGCCGTCGTATTACCTTGCACACATTTCTTATTTTTCGAATTGTATACGTCTGGCGTGGTTTGTTTGTCCAATTAACAAAATGTTTGTAAGCCTCATAGACAGAATCTTTACCAACATTTTTAAAGTTTTCTTTGATGCTATATCGAATATGCATTTATAGTATCAACATAAGGAGATATGGTATGATAGCCAATAAAACAACTATTCACCAAAGATCAAAGGACATGGATGCTGTCGGTCAACGTACGGCCTTCAGCAATTATAAAACCCCATACCGTATTGTGAGCTGTAAAAGGCCTCGGAAGCAATCAAGAAATCCTCAAAATGTTATATTAAAGTTTACAAGCACACTGAAGTTTTTATTTACATATGTTACGATTGTTATCCCACGAATTAAAACACGTTTTAACAAGTTTTACATAATCCGTTTACCTGCATATGTTTGTTAATTTATTTAACCATAATGTTAAACCAATTGCATATAAAATACATGTATCTTCTACAGGTGAACATTATATGTGACAACGTCACAACATTGTTGACTGCAAAATTGAGTTCTTAGATAAGGTAAATTCTTTTATTTGTCTTTGATTTAAACCTGTTAAAATGTTTGTTTGTGCAAATATCTATTGTCTGTTTCAGCATGTATGATTATTCCTCGACAGTGTATTTTATTGATTACTCCCATATTTCAAATTCAAACGTAAATTATCGTGCATTGCATTTCCCTTGATAAATACTTTATTACAATAACTGTGTCTTTTTGTTTGTTCTTCCGTCTGTTCACCCGTATCACAATGGTCTCATAATTATGGAACTGCTTCATCAATTTTTGTTATGTTACTCACGCACTCAAAATTGTGTATAATGTATTTCATCTCAACTACCAATAGATACCAACGACTGAAAAGTTGGTATGATGTTCAAAAGTTACCTCAAATTTCGAGAGGACAGGACAATAGTGGTCTATATTTGTCTCCCTCAACAAATAACTTTATTTTAATAGTATTGATAAACTTTAAACATACATTTCAGTAATACATTAATTGTGTTCTTTGTTCATGTTGTTTCATTTATTCATGCATGCTTAAGGATGTTCGCTCCTCTGTTTCAAAATAAGGTTTTTAAAAGACTGTTATAGATTGATTGAATATGAATAAGGGAACTTAAAAATCAGAAGAAAAAAAAAAATAATAGGTCCGTGTTCTAGTTTCTGAGATATATTCAATTGAAAATTTGGCGGGAAATAGTTTTCTCTAGATTTTTCATACATTTAGCATTGATACCCTTTTCCTTTCAAAAACTATGAAAAAATGACAAGGATTTTATAAAATTTCAAAAATGACTTTTAAAACTGTAAGCAATAAAATTATGAAAAGAAAAGTAGGGGTCAGTGGGCAAAATTTTTATTGGCACTACATGGATAAAACTAGAGGATTCCGAATATCTGACAAAAAGTTAAAAAAAGGGTAGCGAACATCCTTAACAAATTGACATTTATACTGCTCAGTTTTTTGTGTAAGTGCTTGTTAGATTTTAATAATTAAATTATACAATGTCAAACATTAGTTTGTCATGTTTGTGCTCACCAACAACTTAGCAACAAAAAAGTAGCTGACTAGATATAAACTTTTTTTTCTTAATTTGTAAGTACTTATACTAACAATCTATACAATAGCTGTATGCATATACATATACGATGATGTACTGTCTGGCATTACTACTTTTGCTATACACTGTACCTATGTTCAGATAACCTATGCTATTATTTAGCAAAGTACAATTCTAGCAAACACATACCATTTTTAAAACATTTATTAAATGTCATATTGACGTCTTTCAAAAAACATTGCAATAAAATATCATCAATGTTTATTCTGTTGTTATTGAAACGTTTCAATTCTAAAATTTAAGTAAAATGTTTTACAACATCCAAGTAATATTGTTTGTTAATATTATTTATTCATGTTCTCAAATATTGTATAAAATATACCATAAATATTTCTATAATATGATATTTTCTTCATTTTGTTTTTAGTTCGTATTCCTATATTACACTGACATGGTTTTGAGAACAGTAACATGATTTGTATCGACCAAAGATGCTGTTTCTTACTTGGTATCTGCATAATAATAAATTGTGCCCTTCCAGTAAATATTTTTACTACATAGCAAAACATAGAGACTTCTAAATTATCCCTTGTAAATTTTGAAAAGGATGTCATGAAGCCAAATAAACATGAAAATCGTCACAATATAAACCGGTAACAGAAATGAACCAAATCCGCAAATCTGCAAATCCGAAAATTTATAAAATAAAATAAATGAAGGCGGGACATTTCAGAAGGGTGGGTGGTATGAAAATCTATCAATTAATTTTAATTGGCCTTAGCTGTATACTGAGGCAGATTTAGAGGGGGCACCCCCGCCCCCTTTTTTTGTGGGAAAAATTTTGTTGCTTATATAGGGTATTACTGGAGCAGGCTTGCATTTTTTTTAGTTGTAATCTCGGTCCTGCCTTTTTATTTTTCACTTTATTTGGTCCTGCCTTTATTTTAAAAGTTTATCCAGGTTTTTTTGCCCAGTTGCTCATCCTGCCGTTTTTTTTTACTCGAATCTCCTGTCCTGCCTTTTTTTGTACTCAAAAGTCGTGTCCTGCCTTTTTTTTTTAATTTCATCCTAGCTCCCCAATGAAAATCAAACGGTAGTTCCCAAGTCATCATGATCAGAAACCAGATATAAAAATCTAAAAATGTAAGGATGTGTCCCCGCTCAAGCTTTGCAATCTTCCAAGTTATAAAAGGGCATAACTCTCAAACGGTAAATGACTCTCTGCCCAAATTCAAACTTTGTCTGCGTGTTTTGGTTCTAAGCATAGTGTGTTTTTTCAAAATTTTTTTAGATAAGCCAAACGAGTTTGAGTGCAGAAACGAAAGAAAAATTGGACCTTCCAAGTGTTAAAGGGGCATAACTCTAAAACGGCAAATTACTCACTGTTAATATAAGAAATCAGCCAGTGTACTGTTTTGGTTCAAATCATTGTGTATAAATTTCATAAAATTTGGACCAGCCAAAATAAAGTTAGAGTGCAGAAATGAAAAAAAAAAAATGCAATTTTCTAAGTTATAAAGGGGCATAACTCTAGAATGGTATATTAGTCACTGCCGATATCCTCCCTGTCTGCATCTTGTGATTTTTAGCATTGTGTATGAGTTTCATAACAAACTTAAGTTAGATTGCGGAAATGAAAAAAGGGTAACACTTAATGGCCCATTCGCCTTGCGGCAGGGGCATAAACACGGAAAAGGGTGGTAAATGGTTATTATGATGCAACGCATTAAGCTATTTTCATTTCACTTCTTCTGTGAAAAAAAAATGATTAAGCACCATGTTTTGTGAAATTGTTAAAAAAAGCAACGTGCAAGTAAATTTTATGTTTACTTCATCATGAAATGACAATAATATTTCAATTTCTTCCATGCACATGATAATGTCATCACACACACACCCTTTTGCGACCCTCAATGATGCAAACTACATGCTACCATCAACCAAAAGCTATTATAAACATGGTTTTTCCTTAGGATAAAATTTGTGTGCTTGATAAAGAACAATTAAATAAAACCAAATAAGAACTACAGCAAACCAAGCACCACTTAGTTATAAGCTGACTTGGAATATTCACTTCAAATGAATACTGCATTACTGGGAGGTCAACTATTTGTTGGCACGGTGCCACCCAACCCTCTCCTATAATAACCTGGGACAATAATATAATACAGCTTTATGAGCATGATGAGAGCAAACTTCATAAGTCTGGTGATAAAAAGCTTTACAACAGAATGTTAATTCTTAATCAAAACTTTGTTTAAACACTAACTAATTTAATTAAGTACAAAATGTAGCTTAATTTGAACAAAAGCAATATTTTTTTTTGTAACTGAAAAAGTTCAATATAAACAAAATGATAACAAGAATGTGTTCATAGTACACGGATGCCCTACTCGCACTATCTTTTTTTATGTTCAGTGGACCGTGAAATTGGGGTCAAAAACTCTACTTTGGCATTAAAATTAGAAATATCATATCATAGGGAACATGTGTACTAAGTTTCAAGTTGATTGGACTTCAACTTCATCAAAAACTACCTTGACCAAAAACTTTAACCCGACACGTGACAGACAGACGGACGAACGGATGCACAGACCAGAAAACATAATGCCCTTCTACTATTGTACATTTTTGTACATGTAGGTGGGGAATAAAAATTGCATAGCATGTTTTTTTTAAATAACTCAAACAGGTCATTTAATATTTCAAAACATGAAAATTCAGCCACCTCTTGCAAAGGCTATTTTTTTTAAGAACTAGCTACGGTACTTGCAGAACTAACAATAAGAAATAACTACGTGTATTGTTACTTCCAGGACTAATTGCCAAATTGTGTTTCCGGACAAGGAGCTGATTCAGGTGCAGATGCAGCCATTTTCAAAAGGGGGGGTCCAGGGGCAGATCCAGCCATTTTTAAAAGTGGGGGTTCCCAACCCAGGGTAAAGGGGGGTCCAAATATACATTCCGATACAAATGCATTGCTTGTTCAAAAGGGGGGTACCCCTGAATCCGCCACTGGGGTCCAACCCAGGAGAAACGGCAGGGAGAGAGGGGGCTAAAATATGTCCCCATTCAAATAACTTAATCGTAAAACCAAGACCAGGGGTTCCGACCGCCCGTTCTTCCCATTTTTACACTGCACAGACATAAATCAATTTTGTCAATAATTATAGTCCTATAAATCCCTAATTATGTGTATTTCATATAATCTGTATTATTATAATTTTGCTTATTACTATACATAAAAATGCTTCTATCTGACAGTCTGAAGCAAAATATTTACATCCAACATGTATATAATTTTGACCAATCCCACCAATCTATATAATCATTTAATTAGTTATACTAAAACAAAGCTTTTCTCTTGTCAACTGGTAATTATTTTAAATCAGTTTAAATCAGGAATCTGATGTTCAGTAGTTGTCGTTTGTTGATGTGGTTCATAAGTGTTTCTCGTTTCTCGTTTTTTATATAGATTAGACCGTTGGTTTTCCCGTTTGAATGGTTTTACACTAATAATTTTTGGGGCCCTTTATAGCTTACTATTCGGTGCGAGCCAAGGCTCCGTGTTGAAGACCGTACTTTGACCTATAATGGTTTACTTTTATAAATTTTGACTTGGATGGAGAGTTGTCTCATTGGCACTCATACCACATCTTCTTATATCTATTAACAACAAAACCACATAAATATAATCAGGGTATAGCAATATCTCGGGTCGCAGAGTGCTACACGTGTCCAAATCAAAATAATAACAAGTGTTTACTTCGCTTCACTTTCAGTTTCATTTCACAAAGTTCGTTTTACGTGTTTAAATCAAATTGCGTACAAGGCATCAAGAGTTGTCTCCCTAATATTTATCTTTAAACAAGGTAAAAAACTTATTCTAGTTATTTTTTCCAGACCCCACCTGCTGTCCAAGTAAAAGCGTCGACACTGCTCCTACGTGCGTCGACGTATAAATTACAGAAATAGACATGAAATGTTAATAAAACCTGGAAAAATATAAACAACATCAATAAAATTGCATAAAATAAGAGAATTTCTTTCCAAAAATGGACGAAAACACATTATAACAACAACAAAAACTCACATTTTTTCGATTGTCTTGATGAATCCTAGTGCTCTTAAAAACGCGGGAGATGACGAGTGAATCACGCGAGACTAGGAACTGGTTAAAAAACCGCGGTAAATTCGAATGGGAATTAGAAAGAGCTTGATCTTTTAGTAAAATACAGATTTGACAAAAATAACGCGAATACGTCATAAAAATTGTTACTTGTTTAAGTAATGCCCCTGACTGTTCATCACGTATTTTATATTGTTAAAACATTTAAATTAAATAATTTCCAGATATTCCAAAAACTTTCTGCTAAAAGTATTTTGCTGAAAATATAGTTTTGATATTTGCATAAAACGTTTTATAACATAAATTTAAAACGTTTTACATTTAACATATGGGCTAAATGTTTCTTATAGAATATTTTACATACGCTTTAATAAATATTCTTACTGTCATTTTATTTTAACATTTTGAGATATAAAAATAACATTTTGATTAAACTTTGTTCAAAATCCCACCGACGATGTTTTAAGGAAACAGCTCGTTGCTGTTTTCGTTTATATCTTAAAACATTGTAAATGTTATCAATACTTAAGTTTATTCATTCAGTCAGATTTTATTTCATCAATTATTAAAATTCAAAAGAGTCAACTTTCATTTAAGCTAGAATGTTTTAATAAACAATTGCTTTTCTTTAATGTTTACTTAATTTGTTCGTGTGTATTTTAGAAAGGAGTAGGGGCAATAAGGCCCTTATTTGGCCCAAATATTACTACAAATTTAAAAGTTATCCTACATATTCTTAAAGTTGTCCTAACTAGACTAAGGTACGAGGTATTCAGAAAATAAAAACAAATTTGACATTAAACAAGTAACCATGGTAACAAACCATGACGAAATTCTTATATTTTGTAAAATTTCTCGATTTTCCTTGTTTTTCATCAAATTTTAAATATATTTTAGATTGGCAAAGTATGTGCGCATCCAAGAAACAACTTTGTATTTGCTGAGATTATGTCAATAGTTATAATAAAGCTTCTCTTAAATTATTTTGTTGTTTCTTGCCTCTGCACGATGTTTCCACAATGGAAATAACGATGGAAAACTGCTTAAATTCTGTATTTTTCGTCATTTTCATGAAAACGCTACATATTATGACGTAATTGTGACGTCATCAGATAAAAAATCTTATGTTTTTCATTTATATTTCTTGACTCTATGCATTTCCTAACATTATGTGCCAATTTGGTATAGTTGTCAAACATTTTATTTTCTTGGGCCAAAACCGGGCCTTAATGCCCCTACTCCTTTAGAACTTAAAACTGTCAATGATATATAACTGCCATATTTCATTCTATTTGTATCGTTATGCATAAAGGAAAATTTACCTTTTCCGGAATTGGTGCGGAATTCGCAGTCGACTGCTTTTGTTTTTTACCAAAAGATGTAATGTGAATACCGGGAACCAGTTTGCGGAAATACAACTTGAAATTTAAAATTTGAAAATCAACAAAGAGTACGAAGAAATTTGTTTGTTTGCTCACTTCGTAAGAATGAATAAACTTGTATATATTTTTTTTTTTGGTTTTTCAGTCAAAATCGGAATCACCAGCTTCTACAGGTGCGGGATCCAGTATTTTGAAAAAAGGGCGGCCCTATCAAGCCAACGTTAGAGTGATACTTGAAAACACTCTATGTATTTATCATATTTGTAGCTCCATAAGGGGGCACTGGGCCCACTAAATCTGCCTCTGTCTAGTATGTACATACATCAATGTGTCGAGACGATTCGGATTGTTGTAAAAATAAAGAGATGTCGATTGTGTATGGTTGCCAATTAGTCAGCTATCCACCAGATAACTTAAAAGGGTACAGCGCCCCCTTACGGTCATTGTAGTGATCGAAGTGAGTGAAATATAACGGACTGGATTATTCGGGTTATCCACCAGAGGTCAAATGACGTGCATACAAGCAATTATATGTCACTGTACGCCCTAGTCCATATAATTATGACGTCTTGAAAGGCTATTTTATTTTTTTGCTTTGACGCCTTCCTGCGAAAAAAAAGTCTTCAACCATGAAAAAAAACCCATACCAAATAGTCTGCTACACAGACCTCGACATATAAATTGTGAAACAAGAAACCTAACGGCCTAAATTTTTTATAACAATACACATTTAATATGAAAAAAAAACATATATGACAGACATGAACCAACAATAACCACTTAACTACACGCTCCTGACTTTGGACAGATACAAACAGAATGTGGCAGTTTTAAACATGTTTTTGAGCTCTCTACCCTATCCAGGACAGTGGGGTAACACTAACAGCACAACATAAGAAATGGTAAAAATCAATTGAAAAAGGCCCGACTCAATAGATTGGTCTATGGAACAAAAAGCAAGCAACTTTAACACAAAGCACCAGATGAATAACTGTTTTGTGTTTTCTTTACACAACAAAATCATCGGAAAACAGTTAGTTTTCCCCAAATTGTAACCTTGATTTTTCTTCTTTTAGTTGCGCTCACATTTACTTGACCTAGTAACAGAATGTCCTACCACATAATAAGTAATCTGTCGAAAAATTACACACTCCCGAGTGAAAAGTCAGTTATAAGAAAATAGTCTATTACAAGTATGAAAGGATCCAATGTGTTCATACTACATTTTAATTTGTTGATGGCATAAAATTCAATGTGAAGTTGCTTTCGAGGTGTTTCGGCCATATACAACTTAAGCCATTCTGTTTGAGCAATATTTTGTTCAGTGTCAGCTATTTCAGTCTTATGTCATATTGTTTTTTTTTTTTTTTTGGTTAAGTTGGAAATTAAAGCAAATTTTTATCATCATGATCATGGCACCAGCCATCTTTTGAGGCTGCTCCGGCAGAAATTAAAAAAACAATAATTATAGAATAACTAATCGAAGAATTCAAATATACAAAAAAAGTCAACGAATGACGAACAACACATTAATTCATGAATGCAGGTAGCACATGAGTTAATTTAATATCAGTGTTATTTGGATATGAGTTGAATATGTTTCGATATTTAATTCTTGGACCATTTATTCTTTTTAGTACAGTGACCATGGACTTTTTATTGGAATAAAGTAGAAAATATATTCTCAATTGTCTTGAATGACAACACCCATAGTTATATGAGGTCAGAGGTGTGAAATTATCAGATTTATTTCACATGTAAAATTACCGGTTTTTATTTCACTGGGAAATCACTGTAATTCATTGCAACAAATGTAATATTTAAATTTAAAAAAATAAGAGCAACATTGATTAAAAGAAAATTGTTTCATTGTGTATTATTAAAAGAAAGAATGTATTAAAATCGATGTACAAATTTAAGGATTTATTAGCAATGCTGTAAATTTGAATTAAATTGTTCTCAATGATTATTATGAGGACTGTTTAAGACTTGAGTTACAAGAAAGTTAATATAAACTGTTGCTTAAGATAATATCCATACACAAAATGTAGTTATCTTTTAATATTTTGATATGAGCTATTAGTAAATACACAAAAGACTAGTTCAGTATGAAGACTTACAATTTTGAAGTGGCACAGGAACATTTGTACTTAGGAATGCCCCCAACCAACCAGGAGGACAAATTTTAATTGAGATAAGATTTTCAGACATTATTACTGACATTTTATATTTAATTCAAATTTTAGCATAAACAATACATTAACTTTATGATTAAGGGCATACGATACAGAAAAGATCTCTGGATTTTGAAATAAATTATTGTTGGTGACAAAATAGAAACAAGTTGTTTATTTAAATCGAGATTTTAGTCCTACAGTAGATTTTATGTGCTTTCATAAACAACATTTTTGTTTTCCTTTGATAATGCTTTCAAATACAACTGATCTGTTTTCCCGGAAATTTGAATTATATTATTAGCAACAGCACAAAAACAATGCGTAAAACTTGGATAAGTTATTATTTGCCCCTCTTACTGTATCTAAGTCCTATGTTACAAATAACAAGTTAACTATGTCACCGTTCGACTTTTAACGATTATAAAGTCTAATGTATAATGTAGCAGGCTTTAAAAATTCCCTACATGATAAAATGAAAACAAGAAAACCAACAGCCTGATTTATATAAAATAATAAACAAAAAAATATGACTGAAACAATCAACGACAATAATTGTATTGTAACAGGCTCTTGACCGGAGACGTCTGTAGTACCAAATTTTGTTAGATTTTTTTTCTGATACAATGTAACAAAACAGAGTTCAGCTTTTATGTAAGGCAATTAAGCCATTATTGATTGAATGAAAAAGGTTTTTTTCTGTTCGCTATTGTATATTTGATCCTGTTAAATGCTTTATATATTGTTTAAATGATAAAATTGATGTCTAGTTAGAATTTGTCAATATCATCATTTTGAAACTACTGGATTATTGTTTCAAAACATTTAAGGAGGGAGTTGTCTATGTCAATCACACATATTGATTCGTCCCCTAAAAAAGGAATGTTTAAGAAGGTTATATACATGTAAAATTAATAAATTGTTTTAATTTTTTTTTTTTTTTTTTTTTGTGAAGGAGCATGGCACAAAAAGAAAAAGATCTAAATTACACTACCAGACATTCCAAGTGATCCTGAATAAGACAGTTGACGGACTTTCAACTATATTCTTAAATAAATCAAATAATGAATGAAAAATAGTCTTTTGCTCTTTATCTCTTAAGCTAATTATTGACTTCTGATGTAATCGGATAAGAAAGTGTGATATTTTTTTGTTTAGATAGAGGAGTTATTTTGAAAAATCTCAATTTGAGACACAAGTTTTAGTCATTGTAACATCAACTATTAAATGTTTATTGTTGATTGATTGATGTTTGCTTAACATTCAGTGGCAAATATTTCATGCATGTTCAGAAAATAAGAAATTGATTGATTGTTGGACGCCTAACGTCCAGTGGCAAATATTTAAATGTTTAGGACGAAGGACGACAAGTGTATTGGATAAGTAATAAAGGTTGAGTGAAAAATAAACTGTATACCCTCGCTGTAGGAATGTGCGTTTTATTGCAATGTCTGTCTGTCCATCTGTCTTTGTCAAACAAATATTTTCTTTTCCCTGTTCCAAAAAACTACTCAACAGGATGAGTTTATATTTGGCGAGCTGCTTTTAATGTGTGAGCACTTTCATATGTCATATATCTGTTTCCTGTTTGCTGATTTTTCAATATATCGATGAACACAAATTGCTGCTGAACAGAATGACTACATTTTTGGTTAGCGGCTTAACCATCATGAGTTGTGTGCAATTTTGGATGTGTCAACATCTGTATATACTTCCTGTTTTCCGATACTTTAAATTATGAATTGTCACATACTTGGCAAAACAACTGATTTATTCTTGTTTGTAAACAGAATGAATCACGTCTGATTTGTAATATTAAAAATCTGGAAACTCAATTTAAAGTACATAAACATTGATTTTGATATGAAATAGATATCAATCAAAAACATCTTCTAAAAAAAAACTGAGGCCAATTTGCAGGCGCTTGAAAGAAAATATCCCAAAAAAAAATTTTTTTTGATATTATTTGATGTTCATAATGTTTTTCAAATGTTTTGAACTATTTGGAGAAACTATTTGTGAAACGATTATCAAAATGTTTTATACACCATTGATTTTCACTTTATCGTGATATTTCTTGACAATATTTTAATGATATTATGCCAATATTTTAGGAAATATATTTGAAAATATTTCTGCGATATCTTTACAACCATACACTTTTATGTTTTTAGACATTTTATTGTGATATTTTCATGACAATAGACATAACATTTTATAACATTTCAAAAATATTTGTGTGTTTGCTGGGATGTAACATATGTTATAGTTCGTTAATTCGCAGACAAACTTCTAAAATAGATTATCTTCCTAAACATTACAATTAAAATACATTCTTGACAGATCCATTGTGCAATATCTTTGATGATTAAATACCAATGATAAAACAAATGAAAATAAATACGCCTTATTTAAAGGAAATAAATGGAAATAAAAAAAAAAAAAAAACTATTTTTTTCTTAGCGCGATTCCAACAAAGCATATCCTACTTCGAAAATCCTAGCGTTAAGCCATAACTCTACCACCTTAATTAGCATAAGCAATTAAAACTGCGGTAATATTCCGGCTAGTCGGTCCCCTATTAACGTTTTATGTTACTGAGGGCCTCGGTGGCGAAGTGGTTTAAGTAGTTCATCTACTGTATTACGGGCCTGTCAACACTGAGGGCATGAATTCAAACCCCACACGTGACAGATGCGTTCGACCCAAATCTTTACCGTCAAGGATTATCGGATATCTTGCCGATGGTAGGTGGTTCTCTCCGGACACTCCAGGTTCAACCACCAATAAAAACTGACAACCAAGACATAGCCAATAGTGCTGGTATAGGCGTTAAACACCAACAATCAATAGATCAATTATTTCATGTTACTGATCATTTTTATTTGTTCAAAGTTATTTGATCACAGTGTTTTGAACTAAATTGTTCTGTCTATCATTGTTTCCTTGAACAATGATATGCAGGTGTACGAATTCCTTTCTCTCGAGAACGTTATGGAGCATTTACAATTTACATCAGACTAGTTACTATAATGTCTATATTACTGCGGGCGGAACGTTTGAAAGTCGATACATTGTTTAAAATAAGATGTCTGTTAAAATCTTTTGAAAATCATGATGATATTTTGTTACGCTTGATAGAAGCAAAAATATACCCTTTAAATACATTTCAAATGGCGTTTAAAATACAATTCAAACCCAACAGTTACTATTGCAAAAGTTTTTGGGAGACATTTTGATAATGATATCGGATTTTCGATGATTAGTTTTAGCGTCTGATAATATAATCTTTCATTTTTTTAAATGTGATTCTATTCAATGAAATTCATCAATAGCAAATTTATTCGATAAGCAACCATGTGTACGCTACTCACCTGAAAGGTTGACGATCCCGTCCCGTTACTACCAAGTAGCAACAGATTAATTCGTTATTTGAGTAGAATGATGTTGTTTATTCTTATGAGACAAATTTTAGGACACTACAGATTAAACATCTTTTAATCCCGTAGAAAGAACCCTTTTTTTCATACAAGATGTTTAATTTAAACACTTGCCTCTTAAAATTAGAATCTTTAACATGCATCCAAATAATTGTTTTGTTTACACTAAAAACTGACATTTTCTTAAACTCTTAAAATGAAAGTAACATTTTTATAAATTTACTGCGTCCGAAGTGTTTTCTGGATTTACCTTCATCAGGTACGCTCAAACCTGAACATTTGAAAGCCAGGGATGTATAAATATGTAGAAGCGTAATGAACAGTCTAAGTTTTCTTTCACGAAGGATCATCATTTATCGATATACATCATCGAAAAAGTTTTGGTACGCTTTAATGTGTTCATTCCTAAACGACTGAACACATTAAGTTTACCAGGTGTGAATCATTTCGGAACTACTCTATTGTCATTAATTGGGCGGAATCGCAATCATGTTGGGAGAGTAGCGGACACAGGATAAGTTATCGTATCTACAGTAGCCTATGTATTTGAGGTGACAGAAAGTGACAGTAATCTTATTGAAAAGATTGTTTGGCTCAATTTTGATATATACATTTATTTTAGAGGTTTTTTTTTTTTTTTTTTAACATAGGAAATACGATTTTGGAGAGAAACTTTAAAATTATGAAAAAAAAAAAAAATTAAATGTTTTATGAAACCAGTTTAACTTCTGCCACATTGTTTTATAGGAAATAAGATGATTTCACACTTTTCATCTGATAATCTGCCTATCAAGCTGTAGTAGCAAAACGGAAACTTAAAAGGCTATACGAATTTATGAAGTACTGAATTTCACCATTGGCACTCTGAACTTCACGAACTGTTACCACGCCGTTAAAGCAGCCAAAATCAAATCACAATTTGTTCTTTCAATTTGATAAGCAGATTTATCTTCTCTTTATATAACAAAAGCACATTTTGAATAACGCAGTAGTATGTATTTCAAATTGTTGAAAAATGTTAACTGGACTAAGGTGTATGCTAAGTAGGAAACCAAACTTTGTACATATTGCATTATTTACACATTTTCATATGGCTTAAAGAAATAAGAAAAAAACACTCATGTACATATACATCCTCGGTTTGTCACCTTTTTAATGACCGAAATACCCCCAGGTCGATCGCTATCCTTGTCGTGGTTGGAGGCATGCGTGTCTGAGTGACCTCAAGAGCTATGCCAGCTGTAGCTTTGTCTACTGGTCGGGCCACCCATGCTGGACAGTTCGAATGGAACAGGCAAGACTAAAGCGATCCGAACATCAAATAGTTATCAAAGGTGCCAGGCTTATAATTCGAATGAGTTGTCCGATGTGTAGAATAAATATTTTCTACCTCATTTCATTCGTACTAAAATAAATATTTTCTGATCTAACTAAAATAAACAACAAACAAGAAAATAGGTTGTGCGTTCGTTACAAAGATCGCATAAATTTTATATAATGAACGAATCAACAAAAAACAATAAAGAACATACATATGTATCAATGCCAACATGTTATTTAATTACATAAGTAGCAAGTGTACAAAGCTACTACTAGATGGAGGGGGAGGGAGGGAAAGCTAACGCAAACAACTGGAATATATAATAACACGTCCTTTCTAACTTAGTAACAAACGTCGCATTAATCAAACAGACCCATACAAATTCCTTATATACCCTCAACCGAAACCGCCCGTGCAAAAACATAACCCGGGAAAATATACCAAGTAAGGGAAACCCCCTTAATGATATAACGGAACGCAAAGAAATAGATTTATTTTCTACCTCATTTCATTCGTACTAAAATAAATATTTTCTGATCTAACTAAAATAAACAACAAACAAGAAAATAGGTTGTGCGTTCGTTACAAAGATCGCATAGCAAAGGGGGTTACAAGAAAAAAAGGAAATTACAAACCCAAATTTAAGGATACCAAAAGCTTTTGTTCAATGCTATCCTTGATATAGCCGTCCTTAGCTCTGTCTGTAGCCCAACGCCCGTGAACTTTGAGTAGGCGGTCAGGAACCTTGTTATTAGCAGCTGCCGAAACTCCGCCACTTCTAAGGCTATGAAGGGCGTAACGAGAACTATCCAAACCTATATCTTTGAGTGCTGACCGTAGAATCTCCCTACATCTGGTATAAGAAAGGGGTTTAGACTTATTAGTAGCTTTGTACTTGCCAGAAATTTTCATAAAGTTTATGGCAGTAAAGAGAAATTCGTCGGAGTTCTCTATAATACCTGCTAACGCAATATATTTTCTTAACCAGAAAACGGGACAAAGCTCATTGCGTGTTTTCGCAATAATAACTGAATTACCTCTCCTGTATAAATCAGTTTTACTTTTTGGAATTTTAATCTCCAAAAAATTTAATTGAAAATCCAAATCAGACATCCGAATATTTGCTAGTTCGCTATATCTTAAAAAACCAGAAAACCCTAGAAGACACAAGACACAAGTGCGCAAAAATAATAAATTATGTTTTTCTACCGTATAGTGTTGAACTAATTTTAATAAAATATCTTTTGTAATAGGCTCCTTTTTGTTCAAAGGTTTGGCCAACATCCGTTTTCCGCCTTCCAGAATAAGTGTAAGAAAATCATCTAAACAAGGATTGATGTTGAGGGAAATCTTATGTTGCCAGTTAATAGAATAAAAATAAGCTTCCAAAACTGAAACGGAAACTTTTTGTTGTATAAGTCCTCCTAAAAACAATGCAACTGAAGACACCGATGCAGGTAAAAAAGAAAAATAGTTCTGAATACACCATTTTCGGAATTTTTCAAAATATAAGTCATATTTGTTGTTCGTTGCAGTAGATCTAGCGTTTTTAACTATGGCAGGAAGAGCGTGTACAGATCCAGACAAATTAGTATGAGACTTGTATTTTTCCAGGTCTTTCCAGTGGCTAACCAAGCGTGTAGAATCTGTAAAAAATATCAGAATAATAAATGATACGGGCATATGAAAGTTAACCATAAGGGAAAATAATATAAATATGTACATGTATTTGTGAATATACAAAAGTATAGGCAAGATAGCTCAAAGCAAACAATCTTTTCATTAATCAGAATGTGAAATCGTGCATAAATTGTAACTATATAAAAGTGCAAAACTCTCTTTAATAGGAGTACAGTTCTCCTGTAATATTCCATTTATACAAAAACCATAGAGAGCGCAGTCCTCTCTTATAGGGAGCACAGTTCTCAACAATATTTCATATTTCGTGTCAACATACATGCATTACTAGTGTTTGGCAAAATAGATAGTGCAGTTTTCTCTTGTAGGGAGCACAGATCTCCACAAATAGTTCATATTTCATATTTCGTGTCAATATACATGCATTACTAGTGTTAGGCAAAACAGAGAGCGCAGTCCTCTCTTATAGGAGCACAGTTCTCCACAAATATTTCATATTTCATATTTCGTGTCAATATACATGCATTACTAGTGTTAGGCAAAAATAGAGTGCAGTCTTCTCTTATAGGGAGCACAGTTCTCCACAAATATTTCATATTTCGTGTCAAAATACGTGCAATACTAGTGTTTGGCAAACATAGAATGCAGTCTTCTCTTGTAGGGAGCACAGTTCTCCACAAATATTTCATATTTCGTGTCAATATACGTGCATTATTAGTTTTTGGCAATAATATAGAGTGCAGTCCTCTCTTGTTATACTTAACTCGAAACCAACATAAATGCGTTAATAAACATGAAAAATATTCAAATACTACTAGCGTCAAAACGTAATACTAAAACGCTACTTTGAAAAGTCTGAGTAGCGAAAATGCTAGATTTATCTGAACCTGGTGTAAAAAAGTTCGTAGGATATTTGTATTCTACGGAGTCTACAATACAAGGTAAATATTTTCCATTCATATCAACAATCGATGGCCAATAAGAGGCTGATATCCATTTAGGTACAACAAGTACACCTTTAGCTCTACAAAAAATTAGATATCTAATTGTCCTGTTGATCAAATGTACAGGTGGAACTATCCAGCTATTCTCAAGTGCCCAATTATGAGCGAAAGCGTCAACCCCTAGTTCCTGGCGTCCAGAATAAAGAATAATATTTTGCAACTTTGTAATTGTTGCTACTAGCAAATAGATCGCAAGAAAAGGGACCCCATAATTTTTCAAAATATCTGAATATACGCTGATGTATGCCCCAATCGTCAAAGTCGAAGAACTTGCTTACAAAATCAGCTGTACAATTTTGAAGTCTGGGCACCCATGCAACTGATAAATCAATATTAAAAAGAAGACAGGTGTTAAAAATAGAGAACGCCAGGCACTGAAGCGGTGACTTCATACTGCCCACTTGAACAATTCTAATTACATTCTGATTGTCTGAATATAGTTTTACAAATTTGTTCTCAAGTTTTGAACCCATAGTTTTCAGTAACAACTCTACAGCTTTTAGCTCTCTAAATGTTGAGCTTTGTGCTTTATTAAAATCGTCCCACATACAGTGAAAAGTTTTGCTAGACTCGCCTAGTAAAATACCAGCTCCAGCGTGGTCACTTGCATCTGTGTAAATAATCCGCTCTGGTAGTCTGAACCAAGGGGAAATAACTCTAGGTGATAAACTATCAATGTTTTGAGACCAAAAATGAAGCTCATCTTTAGCTTCAGGCGGAAGACTAATTTTTGTGTCCCAAAAAACCTTACTGGCAATAAGCATAGACAACTGTCTCGTAAAAATCTGGCAAATAGGACCGTAGGCAAATCTCATAGAAATAATCGAACCGACCACGGATGCAAGTTCCCTTGCCGTAGCAAAACATTTAAATCTAAGGTTTTGCACTTTAACGCGGAGATTTTCAAGTTTATGAACAGGTATATCAATGGCCCCCTCTAAAAGATTCCAGGTAAAATCCAACCACTCCAAAACTTGATCCGGGTGCCACTGACTTTTCTCTTCATTCACATGAAAACCTGCCTGTTTAAGATCATTTTGTAAATGAACACTAGCCGACTTACAACTCTGAAAATCATCACAAATCCACCCGTCGTCAAGATACATGATAATTTTTATACCCTGAGACCTCCAAAAGGAGACTAAGGGCCTTAAGGTTTTTGTAAATATATAAGCAGCGCTGCAAAGGCCGAAAGGCAAAACTGAAAATACGAAAAATCGTGTCTTATTATTAAATTTCCAAGAAAAGCCTAAATAAGTATGAAAATCAGCGTGGATACTTATGTGATGATATCCACTAGTTAAATCAAATTTTAGCATAGAATTACCCTTTTAGCATAAAAAGGCCTTCTAATGAACCTTCAAACTTAATCTTTCTATTAACAATACAAGCATTGACATGTCTTAGGTCTAGAAAAGTCTGGATTTTTGTTCTGTTGTACAGACACCGACAGTGGATTCACACAGTACGGAGGCTCGAAAACCTCGCTGACAAGATCTTTTTCAGAAGTTCTTTAATGGCGATTTCTGTAAAGTCTGAATGATCGTAAGCTGTTTTATAATTTCTAAGAAATGTTTTTGCGGCAAGGAAACACACTCCAACCTGTAACCATACTCAATCACGTTTAAGATAAAGTCTGACGGTTTTAAATTATTTCTCCATAATTCTAAACAATTCTTAAGACTATTTTAACAGTTTTCGACTTTAAACGAAAATTATTGTCAAACTCGGATTGTTCATCTAAAAGTATAAAATTAGAATACTCAACTTTACTGCTGTTTGTTGTAAGGTTCTGGGCTGGTGACTGTAGCGGCAGCTGGTTGTCTACGTTGCAATTGGGCTGTGTAGGGGCAGAACTTGGCGAAATGCCCGGGCAGGTTACAGTAGTGGCAGGTAACGTTCGCACCTGGAGCGAAGTTTTGTCTGTAGTTTGGAAATTGTGGTCTTGGAGTGAAGATTTGGCGCTGGTTGTAGTTTTGAGAGCCGAGAAAAAGCTGGTTATTCGACATGCCGTCGAACACTCCTGGTCTAGTACGCTGATAAGATGACTGTGTGGGTTGATTTCTGTCATAGGGAGTCTGCCTCTTCTTGGAGGCTCTAAAAATGGCTGCCCGTAACTTGGAGGCGTCCTCACTATTGTCAGTAAGATCATTATCAGCATATTCTTTAACCGTCCCCCAACCATGTCGGTCTGCTATTCTGAGTAATTTATTACGATGAGAAAGGGCCTTCTTCTCTGAATCGATCAACTCGAAAACTTCTTCCACGCTACCCCTTGACAAAAAGTTTTTGAGGCGGTCAAGATTACTGAGTCTCTCTTGATTGAATGAAAACTGGATTTTATCCTCCCTTTAATATCCGTGTTTACCTGCAGCTTTTCTTGCAGTTCTGATACTATGGAGGAACGCTGTTTGTCTAAAGCAATGTCTATCTTGGTGTTGAATAAACTTACCGTCTACTGCACTGAACTCATTAGCATCTTTTGGTTTTTGCACATTTGTATGATTATCGACAGTTATTTCATCACCTGAATCGGACATTTCACTAACCGAATATTTTTAACTAACAAGCTAACGCAAACAACTGGAATATATAATAACACGTCCTTTCTAACTTAGTAACAAACGTCGCATTAATCAAACAGACCCATACAAATTCCTTATATACCCTCAACCGAAACCGCCCGTGCAAAAACATAACCCGGCAAAATATACCAAGTAAGGGAAACCCCCTTTATGATATAACGGAACGCAAAGAAATAGATATAATGGTTTTCCGAACCATTTGCCGTGGGTTGCAACAAGGGTCGGTGGGGAACGGGATCCTGGCGGGTTTCTTTTTTTTTTTTAAATTTACTTCATCTTTTCCTGCTTTGGCACTTACTTAACACTAGATGGGAGGTCGGATCCGGTTCCATGAATTGGTTTGTCACGCCTAGCCCTCCAGATTCAACCTTATCATCTTCATCTGATGGTATTTTCATCTACAAACGTTCAAATGACGAATTATTTACGTATTAAACGTGTAGAAAGCGATGGCTTATGGGTCAGTCATGTTGGTGTATTTTTGGAGAGTTATTTTGCTAAGTAACCCCTGGTACGAAGCTTGTCACTGTATCTAAAATTCTCTCTGCGAGTATACTGTTCTTGTATTTCTGATGTTATGATCAGTTTTATATCCTGTACCTATTCGGTATAGACCTATTAAGGATGTTCGCTGGTGCTCTGGTATCGCTTTTTTTTGGCACCATTCAGAAGCGGCCGGAAACAAGGCAGTGGACCTATTTTTTTCCCAAGGACACATTATTTCATGATTGGGGGTGGAGAAAAGTAAAATACAGTGGGACTATTCTAGTGACGACGGAGATCGTCCAAAAAAATATGCTTATACAAACTGATCAAGGTACATTGTTTTATACAGCAATATAGATTCAAAACCAACAGCTAGAGTTTATCCATTTGTAATAGAACAAGTAATTAAAGGATGCGCTGGAGATATTCAAAATGTATCAACATTGAGAAATGGCTGTCTTCTAATAGAATGTACAAAACAGCAGAAGTCTGCTAATCTTTTGAAACTTACTGAAATCAATGGAATTCTAATATCAGCTTCTAATCATGCAATATTTGACACTAGTCAATGCATTATTCGGGACAAAGATGGTGATTTTTAGTGAATCTGGATTTTGTAAAGAGCTTTCTTCTCAAGGAATCTATGACAAAATTTTCGTTGTTTCAATGAATTATCGTAATATTTAAACGATTTGCAAACTGAAGATGGTTTATGGTATTCACTGCTCAGACTATATCCCCAACCCTTTCGTATACTGGCAAGTTTCTGCGCGGGTATACTTTTACTTTATTAAAATATAATAAAATATTTACATGAGTATTCAAAAGACTTTAACTTTTAAACAATGTCAAGAAGTCCCAATGTTCATACAGTCGGTATAGTGTCCGTCTGGGATCGTGTTTTTCGATTGATTTGATCGGGTTTTTTCGAATGTGACCACGTTTATGTTCTCGAACGAATATAATCTAAAATGTAAACAAATAGACTTCTTTTCTGGTAAGACGTGAAGCAGATGCTTGAAATAAATACACAAGATCATGTTAGGTAAATTAGTATTTGTGATAAAAAAAATATTATCAACCATACATTATTATGTATAATAAAAGTTGAAATTAGCCTCAAAATTCGTTTATTCCAAAATATAGAATAAATCCCTTTATTTACACATACGAATGTAAATGTCAAAGAAAATGCATACATGGAATTTATATATCCTTAGATATACAGATACTTTATAAATTCATCTTAATATGCCCGATTGTTTTTTTTTTATATAGAGCAGTCCGGGCTTTTACGAGTAGCGTCTAGGTTTTATCGAGTGAATGAACCAAATTCCTATGGGTAAGCATGTTGTCTCTTAGTGAAAAATTATGAAAATGTTCACATAAAGTACTTTTCAAAACACAATGCAAGTGCATTAAACGAGTTTGATAATTCTGTGTTTACAATTTCATTGAAAAGCATCGTTCATTTGTATTGTGTTATTTGTCACATCTAATGAATTTCATGGACACCGGAATACGTGTGTGTGTGGATAGATCAAACATGCCTGCACCCATGCATAGACCGTCCACATCATGCAAGTTCACTGTATGCAATCAACACCGGCTTACGTTTGTTTGGATCAATCCATCATGTCCACACCCATGTAAACGTGTTATATCGATTTAAACATACGTATTCGGGTGTGGATTTCATTCAGTAAATCTGAATTCGAACATGTTTTTTGATTATTTCAAAGTTATCATATTAAAGCTTATATCTACTTTATTGTATTGTTTATTATGCATTTCATTCAATTCAAATGTTATTGTCGTCAAAGATTAAGTTTGTTGTTGCAAATAACACAGGGGCGGATTAAATGTTTGTTGGGGAAGGGGGCTCTTATGGTAGACAATTCGTGTTTATATTTATTTTTTTCTGAATTTTTTACTGCTGTCCACTTGTTTGAGCCCCTCTTTTTAAAACTCCAAGGTCTACCACTGTAATATATAGCAAACATAAAATTTAATAACTGTAAAAACAAAGAAGGCATGATATAATATGAAAAACATTATGAATCCCCTGTATATTCAGAACAGAAAATAAGCATTAAATCGAAATGGGTTAAATCTGATCAACATAATGATATGTTTTTTTGTAACTTTTTGTGAACATATGTTATAGTCCTTCACAAAATTACAGTTTTAAAATCAATAAAGTCAGTTTTAAAGGCCCAAAATACCCGTTTCCTTATTTATAATTTATTTACCAAACCCGGACTACTTTTGAAAAACCCGGACGTTTTAAATGTTGTATTAGAAAAAACCTGGACACTGTAAAAGGCTGAATTTTAATTGAAATGCATGGTATTTATGCGTCGTTTGGGCTTAAAACATTCATACTATTAATAAGATGAAAAATCATGAATAAAACTATTATACTTGCGAAATAACAATTAATCATTTTTATCACATGTACTGCACTCGAGTAAACCTGGTCTACACTCGAAAAAACCTGGTCTTCACTCAAAAATCTGGAACGATCTCAACTGGAAAGTATACCTACCTTGTTTGCTATATTTCAAAAATCTTGCGTGTATGAAGATTATGGTCTTTTCCAGAAATTAGTTTAAAATGATGTCTCTCATTAATTGTATAAATTAGTAAAATCGCAATCTAATTTCTTCTTATTATAATACTTTACATAGTAGCAGTAGTTCGTTTTATTATATAACGAGCGATTCTTTTCACTACAAAAGAATCGGTTGTATTTTAACAAAGAATACATGATCAGATTTATCTGTAATATACATTTGAAGAAAACCGTAAGAAATTTAGCTTATTCCTATTCACTTTTACAAATTAGTTTGCACTATTATAAGTATATATCTATCTTTTTCTTTAAATTTAAGTCAAACGAGGAGGATATCTGATGATCAGTAGTCTAGAACTTCACTTTGATTGGACATTTTACTCTCTTTTTCTAATCTATACGAATGATATTTTTAAAACGTATTAAAAATACCCTGTACCTATCTTTTATAGGGAAATGACATATATGCCTAATTATATATGTTGTGAGTGATTGCTATTGATAAAAGTATAATTTAAAAGTAGAGAGAAAATCTGTTATACAAGTGAAGTTTTATACCATTGATCAAAAGATATCTCCTCGTTTTAGGATGATTCACTTATATTTAAATTAGAGTTGAAAAGTAACTGATCAAAATGCAAAAAATAAATAAATACAGGATAAACGAAAGAAAATAAAGTCAAAGCAGCCTTGCAACCGAACTTCGCACCAATTTCATGTTATGCTTGTTTTCATATTTATATTTACGAGATTATTTATCCTTTCTGTCTATTTATATCACAAACTTATTACAGTAATGATAATTCTTCGTTCCATTGGGAAACAAAATGTTTATGGTATATAACATTATCATAAGGTAAACAATATAGCGATATATTTATGACTTGGTTACAGATTAAGGAGGTTTATCATTTAATCTATTTTTGGATAAGTAAATAACTGACATCTGTATGCACTGAAGTTTTGAACATTTCGAAAGTAAATGTATTACTAGAATTATGGTAATTTGCAACATCAAAAAGGATATGTATATGTCTAGGCCGAACGTCAATGTTTCTGTAATATGTCAATAATATGTTACTAAAATAGAACGTACCAGTCTATGATTCCTCCCTAAAGAACATTACAATGTTTAGTATAACAGTTTTAACTTCCGGTTACATCGTCGTTGATTTTATGTTGAATATATTTATTTGTATAAAGAACATTTCGGTTGAATTATTAAGATAAATTATTAATTATTAATTATGAAAATAAAAGTTGCTCACGTCACGTTCATTTAGAGAATTCAACGAAAGTTTACATTTTATGGATCTATTTGTTTTTTTCTGTATTTATTATTGTTTGTTTGCTCACATTATTAATAAAGAAATCTTTATTTTTTAATGTTAATAATGAAATTCCAAATCTAAAGGAAGGAAACGCTGGAATAAAAATGTTCATCCTGACAGTAGCATCATTGAACATAGCAAATAGAAATGCAATAATTCTACCCTTAGTCGTCCCTTAAAAAAGTATTCCGCTTGTATCATTATGCTTAGTTTGTTTTACCTGAATGTGTTGGTCACCTAAATATGATTTTATACATTATTTTAAAAACGAAGAGCATTTAGCAAGCTCTCTTTTTCAAAATCGCTAGATTTTAGACATGGGTTGTTTTATAAACAATATGAAGGATTGTAGTAAAAAAAACGATGTCAAAAAGTTACTATTTTACTTTTATATGACGAAAGCTATTTAGTGCATATTAAAAAGATGGAGCAACAATTTTATTAAAACTTAAGTATACTTCCCACAAACCAAATTTTATTTTAAGCAATGTTCTTGGGAGCCTCCATGGTAGCACTCTTTGCCAATGCAACACTGCTTAACTTCCTATCAACACAACTGCCTGCGCAAAAAGATCCAGATGGAATCTTCGATCAGCCTTTCAAGAAGTACTACAATTATATCGTAGGTATGTGTTTTCATTATAAGTATAGTTTTAACTGTCTTATTGCTGAACGTACTTTCCGCTCTAAAATCAAAATCTGAGAAGAAGTTGACGTCGAAAATAGTAAAATTATTATGGATTGGCAATGAGACAACAAAGACAAAATCATGATAAATATGGTTTGATTTTTAAGGTCAATATAGTCGTGTCGTTATTTATTTTTAATGATTTTGAACTTCATTTAATAGCATTCGAATGATTTATCCCACTAACCTTTTCTTTCTATAATTTAATTAGCATACAAATAGGGAGATGTGCTTAGATTGCTAATGGGACAAGAGATACGAAAGGGATATTCAAACTCATAAGTCGAAAACGAACTGACAATGCCATGGCAAAAAACGAGAAACTACAAAAAAAAAACAACAGTTTACAAAACACAACATAGAAAACTAAAGACTGAGCAACACGAACCCAACCAAAAACCGGGATGAACTATCTATTAACACCTAACCGGACTAGGATGTAACAACTCAAAATCACCGTATGCCCTTCTACAATGAGGAAAACCAATACAGTATAGTAAGCTATAAAATGCCCCATCATGATAAAATTCAAATGATAAAACGTATGGTCGAATTTTCGCTGAACATAATCATGGTAGACAAGAGCCAACGACAACCACTTAATACAAGCTAGATTGGGGCAAGCACATAAGCAATGTGGCGGGATTGAACATGTTTGAGAGGGATCAATCCTACCATTATCTCGGGACAGTAGTGTAACAGTCCAATCTAAGAACAAACTTTAAAAATCAGTTGGAAATGACTAGACTCATCAGATCGACACGAAAAACAACAAAAACTGACATGGTGATATACTCGATGAATCCTCGGGGACTAATAGTCTACAACAGAGGTAACGACCCAATTTTTTCTTAAAATGTCCTGTACCAAGTCAGAAAAATGGCCATTGTTATATTATAGTTCGTTTCTGTGTGTATTGCATTTTAGTGTTGTGTTTCGGTTGTGTCGTTGTTCTCCTCTTATATTTGATGTGTTTCCCTCAGTTTTAGTTTGTAACCCGGATTTGTTTTTCTCAATCGATTTATGCATTTCGAATAGAGGTATACTACTGTTGCCTTTATTGATGACTGATGTGAATAAAATATGAAAATAAATGGAAAAGGCTACCCCAAAAAGTCATTTGATAAGTGACTGCTTCATGTACTGATTTGCAATGGTCAATAAAGCGATTTAATATTCCGCTTTCTGTAAATGTTTCACTACTATTTGTTTACAGTTGGTGCTGGATCAGCGGGTAGTATTATTGCAACTAGGTTGTCCGAAGACCGAACAAATGTGTTATTACTGGAAGCTGGGGGATCTGATTTGGAAAACGAATTTACCCGAATACCATTACAATGGCTACGAACATTATGGGCAAAGGAAAATTGGAGTTTTGACACAGTACCACAAAAGTATTCTTTTATGTCAGAGGGTAGCCGGGTGAGAATACCTTATAACGTTGTGTTTGAAATATAATTGACTATTGTATATTCCTAACGGGGATTGGTGTTCCGATATTTCTTAAATTTCAGAGTTGAATCTGATCATTAATTCTCATTACCATAAAATATCACATTTTAAACATTCACTAGATAGTTAATCAGCGTTCCTTTTATGTTCAGACAATTCTCTTGCAGTCTATTCAGTACTGTTCAGTAGCTTTTCAATAATATCGGTATGTTTTTGATGTGTACATGTAAATAACAACTACTGAACAGTCTGAACATAGACCGTACATATCTTAATTGCCTGCAAGCAAATTGTCTAAACAGTACTGAATGTACCGCAGTAGATAAGTCTAAAAATTAACGGAAATACTCAAAATTACTTAATGATTTATTGTTCAGTCTTTTAAGAGCTGTTCAGATCAAAATGACCGTTTCAGATCAAAATTGCTCCACTAGTGGTAACCAGTTTACAAAAGGCCTTCGATGAATTCCTGATCTTTTGTCTGTAAATTAGTACAAGTGTTATAAGTCCGAGTAAATATAAATAAAGGTTAACATATATTTGAATTAAGTAGGAATCACAAAGGGTAAAAAACAAAGAGATACCGAAAGGAGAGCCTACTAAAAATTGCTGACAATGTGGATATAGTAAACAGACAATAGTATAAACGCATCCTGCCTAACTGGTGGTTGTATCATTGACTTGTTGTCTCGTGTTGTATTTTATTATGAAACCCACTTCGTAGCGATTGTACTGCTAATCAAAATTTACCCAGGCTTTGCTTTGAAAACTTATTCATATTTCTATACTTTCATGATTCACACCAGACATCTTTTTCGGATTTTAGTGGAGATCGTGTTGCTCAGTCTACAATTATTTTGTGGTGTTTGCTGACTGATGATTGCTTTCCCGTGGTATTTTGTTTTTTTGCCATGGCGTTCCAAGTTTATCTTCGACTTATTAAATTTTAATGTGTCTTTGGTGTCTGCCGCCTCTCAAAATTCAAGTTCAATTAGATAGATAATGTTGTACACTGACTAAATATTTAACTGAATGGTGACCTTAAAAAACAAATGAACAAACAATTAAAACATCGTTGTTTTGTCATTAGAAGACCAAAGGCCATTGCGGTAAAGTGTTGGGCGGTACTGGCAGTATCAATGGAATGTATTACATTAGAGGAAGTCGTTATGATTATGACAAGTGGCAAAAAGAAGGTTGTACTGGATGGAGTTATGACGATGTTTTACCATACTTCAAAAAGTCAGAAGATATTCAAATTCCAGAGCTTATTAATTCCTGTAAGTAAAAACAGTAATTTGAAATATATAGATGAAGTAATGAAAATAATGAAAACCATAATACTATATTGTAAACAGTGCAACAATTGCAAATTATGCAAATTATGAATTCATTCTGTGAAACTGTTCCAAAGTTTGCAATGCGTGCAATACACGTACAAGATGTTTGTTCTAGCCATGTTTTTACATCTATTAAGTTGAAAAAAGAAGCAATACAAAAACATTAAAGGGTACATTAGCATCCTTTTTCCTAATCCACATAATCTCCTTTTCCCATGAATTTTTACATTTCCCGCCATCAATTCGGGTTGATCAAATGTACTGAGCCTATCTACATTCTGGTTTTGTTGAAATTGGTTTTCATCCTTAATATGCATGAGATATTTAGACGCTAAACAAAGAACAATCAATTTGTTTCAAACTATTATCACAACATTTCTGAACATTTAAACGTTCATAAAATATACTTGTTGACATTTCAACGAAAAACCTCGTCATAGAAAAGAATTTAGAGGATATCACATGTCGGTGTAATCAAAGAGTGTTTTAGAGGGTATCATAAGTATGATGACCATTTTCTTTTATTATGTCAGCATTGGATGTTCTAGCAGGGACACTTTTCTCTTAGCTCAAGGGAATTGATGTGCTTTTCCTTAAAATGAAAATATTTTGACCTCATACTTTTTGCATATAAATGTTATAGGAACATTTGAGCAGAATATGTACGATTTAAACTCAATGAACATTTGTATTTGACATGCACATCTATGATCAGAAACTATCTTTAAGTTAAACATCTATCAAAATTCTATATCGTAGCGTATCATGGACATGGAGGTCCTTTGGTTATTACAGAAGGACATACGGCTCCACTAGAGTTCCTTCATAGGTTAGCAGCTAAGGAAAAAGGTTTGCCAGTCACTGACTGTAATGGTTTTAATCAAATTGGTAATTATTTTTCAATCTACTGATATAATGATTGTTAATCTGGTGTTACTCTGAATGTATGATGCATATTGAATACATGTATATTAGGGAAGAAGATGATGAACAAGAGTATACAATAAGGGCATTACAGAACAGAAATGTCAGTTGTGAAGTCAACATGTTGAAATTGCTATTTGATAGCTGACTTTTATACGGTATGGATTTTGCTTATTGTTGAGGGCCGTGTGGTGACATACAGGTGCTCACTTTTGAACTCTTGTAGATAGTTATCTTATTTTAAACCATACCATATCTCCCTGTTTTCATGTTTGACCGAAAAGGTCATTTCACTCATAGTTTTTAGCTAAATAAGATATCAGCTTACCAAAAAGGTATTTACCACCATCAATATCTATGATAAGACTACTCTTAGCTAAATGTATGCTTGGGGAAGGACTTGGCTCAAATCTAAATATATTATTGACATGATCTCAAAATTAGACTGTCTTGTGCTTTGTGCAGTGTATCATTTAATGCAAAAAGGTTGTAGACCAAACGGAATTACCAACGACATATAATCAAAAGATAAATAATGAAATTTGAATGAACTATTCCTTGAAAGCTTTGAGGAACACTACTTTTTATTTTCAAATTTATGGTATAACATGTGGCCTTATCACACCTTCTCCTTTTACACCAATTCTTTGTCGAATTCTCTTCCTACTAAAAAGTCCTATAAAATCAAGACAGCACCACACAAAATACCCAAGACAAACAACATTCCACAAAACACCGCACAGGAAGCAAAATATTGATCAGAAAGAGCCAAACCAAAATCTCAGATGTTTAAGAAAGCAATTTTCGGTCTTCAATTGTTACTCGTCTAGTTACTCATTGGAGGTAAAAACAACCGATGTTGAGTTGTTTTAAGGGTTTCATAGCAAAAGTTGCGAACCGTAATCAATGTGATCATTCATTTGTCTTTTATTAGTTTTTTGTTCGTCTTATCAAGTGTCGTCGTCGTATGTTGTTTGGCTGATTTGTTCTGGTTTCTATCGTTAGAAGGATTATCCCTTTGCGTTATGCATCTGAAACTTTAACACAAACGGATATATATGAATGAACTTTTCAAAACACTTTATTTCATAGCGCGTTTTTTTTTCTTTGTTTTTATTTATTGATCCGAAGGACATGTGGGAATTCCATTGGCAACATTTCAATTATGTATTATTAATGGTGTTGCATATTTTATGTTTTCTTCTTTGTCTTTCCCATCCTTTTGTAGTTTGTGTGCGATCTGTTTACCATCTTATTGAATTCTAGTTCTGGAATAATTCAGGTTTGACTACGCTGCGAATGACGAAACTTCGGGTAATGACTCCAAAATTACTATCATTCTTACTAAATAGAATCAAAACGTTGTTCAAGTTTGATTTGGACATATTCTATCAGTTTCACTAAATCTAATATTTGCATGAAACAGATACATTTTATGTTTACCTTAATATGATAGCCGACCAGTATGTGATTTTGTTTTTCTCTTAGGATATTGTGCCATACAGGCAAACGTAAAAAACGGCGAACGTTGTTCTTCAGCAAGTTGTTTTCTAAGACCTAAATTGCACAGACGGAATTTACAGGTTGCTACCAACAGCTACGTTACAAAGGTAAATGTTTTTAAATATTGATTGTATATAAGTTTTTGGATCAATAACTTTAATTTTGTGTCTTGTTTGATATGTTTATGAAAACAAGAAGCAGTATGGCATAACACACACACACATATATATATATATATATATATATTATAGTTAATATATCGTAAACATTTTATTACTTTGAGAATAATATGCAAAACATCAGGCATTCACATCTCGATAGTATATATGGTTGCATCTATTATTATTTAAATAGATATTATGATGTTTTTCTTTTTTTTAACGTAATCAGACGTTAAGTATATAAATAAAGTACCATGAGCAATTTGACGGATGTCACATATAGAACACAATCTGTTTATTCTTCCGGAACACCTGCAATTACCCCGGTTTTAGGTTGTGTATTTGCAGATTAGTCTTTAGTTTTATATGTAGAATTTTTTTGACTTGTTCGTCTTTTTATCGTTTATCGTTTTTCTTTTTTGTCATTATCATTTTCTCTTCGACTGATGAGTTTGGATGTTTCCTTCTGCCTCATTAATAACAAAGAGTAAAACATTCAAAAAATATTTAAATACGCAAATTCAATAACAGTAATTGTGACCAAAGACATAAAAACTTAACTACTTTTCTTTGTGTGTATTGGTTTTCCCTGTGCCTGCATCACTCTGCTCAGCTCATAATGAAATTGCCAATCAGGGTGTCGTGACATCAAATATTCTTAATCCGGCTATCATAAGTTTGACCCTACTTATGACCGAAGTCATATTGTTTGACGTTCATATGTTGTGTTTTGTAAACTGTTGTTTGTCTTTTGATCTTTTTCGTTTTTTGCCATGGCGTTGTCAGTTTAATTTCGACTTATGAGTTTGAATGTCCCTTTGGTATCTTTCGCCTCTCCTTTGACCCTAACTTGTCATGTACTCTTCTGGTTATTTCACCAATAGCAATCTCAACTTGTCACACATTTACCCATTAATTTACCCATACAGTTTGAAGAAAAATGTTCTTATACTTAGAAATTTCACCTGATTTTATTTCTTCTAAAATTAATCCATGTTTATAACAACGGAATGACTAAGTTTTAAACCGAGGAAAGTTACATATACATATATACATTTTACTCAGGGTTGGCAAAGTATTACCAGGCGGAAAACCCAGGTCCGGGTTTTCCCAGGCTGGGCAATACTCCCAGAAACGCGTTACACTGGGCAATACTAGGTAAGATAATTTTGAAGCTTATTTTTACATAAAATAGTAAAGACTTGTTGTATTTTAATAGTATTATTTATACATTTTATACAGACAACCAATGAGAGTCATTCCTGAAGATTGAAAATTCAATTTCTTCCTTTTCTCCACCAATTTTATGTAGGTAGAATACAAGTTTTGCACATTTCAGGATACCTTGTTAATTTCGAAGCTTTGCTTCAGTAATCCAGTTTGAAACTTTGAAAAATACATTCTATTGCAGTGTTTAACATGTTTAAGTGATTTGTTATTCTAATTGTTATACAATCATATTGCTAAATAAACACCCTAAGGGGACAAACCATGAACACTTATAGAAATCAAAAGGCTGATCATTACTATGCAAACGAATCTGTGTTATAATCTGAATAATTACTTATTAATTAGTGATGTACAAAACATATGTTAAAACTTAGCAAACATTTTAGGAATGAACAAAAATGTTTAAAAGTAATTTTCTAACATATAATTGTTAATTCGTAAGATTAGTTATATTTATTAAAAACAACAAATTGTATTCTTCGACTGTAAGTCAACACTTTGACCAATCTAGACAGAATGGCGATTAGATAGATTTTAGAAGGATTATTAAGAAAATCTTTTGACATTTGTCATATGTGTCTTTATGCACACTTGTCTTAGAGTTGCTGGACCATTAATATTTTCTCAGATGTATAAATTTTATATTAAGAGTCACAAATAAGTGAACTTATCAATAAAAATACTATATCTTATTTTATAAAATCTTTAATGTATTGCATTTGTGATTAATCCTCTTTAAAATTCAGGCCAGCATTTAATATTACCCAGTATTGCCCAGTATTACCCGGTAAAACCCAGTATTACCCGGTAAATCCCAGTAAAACCAGGTTTTCCCAGTATTTCCCACTGGGCTGGGCAATACTCATAAAACCCGGTTTTTGCTAACCTTGATATAATTACTTGAGAAAATTATAGAGATGCTTTTTTTTTAAAGAATATCATTTTTTTTTTATTTTGCAAACATAAATTTACGTGTATAGTAGGTTAATTCAGGTCATTACCATGTAGATTATTATACGAAATGGCGAAGCCAAAGGTGTTGTTGTAATGAAAAATGGAAAGAAGACACGAATCTATGCCAGGGAAGAAGTTATCATTTCTGCAGGAGTGTTTGGGTCACCTAAACTCCTGTTATTGTCTGGCGTAGGACCAAGACATCATCTGGAAAAGTTAAGGGTAATTATAAATTGTAACTGTAGTTTTGAAATACACCATAATACAACATATTACGCCTGTAATCAAGACGATCTTGGTAAAATATAAGTCTTTGTCTTGATGGACAAGAATGCAATAATAAAAAAAAAATATCAGCCATATAATTCAGTATGCAAGACGTGCATTTCATCTACATAAAGCCAAATCAATTACAAAATTGCAGAACATTTTGCAAACTGTATAAAAATAATGCATATTACTTTTATGGTTTTCAACGGACAATGAAGTAGTTAAGTTGTGTCATCAATAGGCAATATAAACTGTGCATATCCAAATCGAAACCAGATATTGATTTATAACGGTTTCATAATATGTCAGCCCAGATTGTATTATTTCTTAAGCAAGATACAAAAACATTTTAAATCAAAAATTAAAACACACATATATCTTCCCAGATTTAAAAACATATGAATCATATTGTTTAATTACAAAGGTCTTAAGACATGCCAACAAAGTACATCTAAAATCTAAAACAGGTTTGTGAAACGCCATGTCTTGTCTTTCAATTTCAAATTGATTCATACTGTTTAATGATTGCTTTGATACCTAATCTTCCACAACCATATGGGAGACGGATGTCTTCATCTTTGTTATCTTTAATTGTTAAGCCATTTTATTAAACAAAATGTCCATTATTTCTATTCTTTCTATTGAGCATTCATTCTGTAAACCTTATAATGACTCTTAGCAATATGTAGCAATGAGCAACTATTTGGTTGGAGAGAGACATGTACATGTTCAATTACAATAAGTTACCATAGCCTTTTGATTTGGCACAAATACAGAGAAATTTGAACATTCTCTGTTTTAGTAATTGAAAAATATGATGCAAAAAAAAAAAAAAAAAAAAAAAAAAACAAACACAAACACAAACATCGTCTATGCAGAATATAGTTGACCTCATAAAGAAGGACGTTAAAATTCTGACAACTTTATCAGATTAATGAAAATTATGGAAAGTTTTATTTATTCATGAAAATCAACGGACATCAGTAAAATTAAATGATGATTATATATGTAGAGAATTATACCCCATTAAAAAGACCGCTTCCAAAGATATGGATTACAGTATCATATTATATCCCTGATAACTACTCGAGATACATATAATGTATGCGCCATTCAAATACATTTAGTATCACTTTTAACAGTTACACTTTGTTTGTTTGCATTCAAAACCCTATTTGGAAGAAATACAATCTTCAAACGTTTCAAGGAGATAGGAAAACTTCTCCAAGGTTTATTTCACCCATTATTAAAACTCTTTAAATCTTTATAACCATTTACAGTATAACAACGCCATATGCATATGTTAAGCTTGCAACAACGATACATTATATTTTTGAACATGCAACCAAATTATACGAATGATAAAGATGGCACAAACTGTTATTTATACAGATTCCATTAAACTTTAAGGATTTTAAGAAAACAATTTTACCAGGCACATTCTAAACCAAAACGATTATCAGCCACTGACGATTACAAATGCCCAGTAACCAATGCTGAAGTGCTCGCATGAGCTAAATACTACATAGTATGTGGAAATAATTGGTTCATTACTTACTTATACCATAAATAGTTACATATTTGACATCTAATATTACATGAGACGAAGTGAATAAATACTCGAATACTTGATGAACTTTGTGACCAGGGACCTCAAAGGAATAGCCAAATCAAGTTAAGGTTAACTTTGCCTGATGGATTTCAACGTTAGTTTTTTCACTATCTTTTTATTTTATCAAGATATAATTCAAGAACAGTTTGCTATAAATCCTATCAGTGTCGAAGCACTGACTACTGACCTGATGATACATATGTACCTCGGACCACCAGCAGCGGTATCGACCCTGTGATGGAATGAAATTTTAATTTCGTGCGCTCTTCTGGCTTTACCTTCAAAAGAAAATGTGTACAATGCCTTTCATTATCTAATTAAAGATATACAGTTTTACATCTGCAATATCAGTTCCTAACCAACACAATGCATATTGTAGGTTTACGCAAGATATAATACATTAGATTGGAAGTACAGAATTTCTTTGATTATTAACTACTTTGTCATTACACTGATGCAGTTTCTATAGTAGTTTTCCCTTTACATTTTAATTTAAATTCAGATGTTTTGTAATGGCAGGTACCACTGAAAGCTGATCTTCCAGTCGGCGAAGGAATGCAATATCACATGCAATACTTTTTCCAGTACTCAATTACTACACCTATGAATATGAACCAAGAGAAGGCTTTAGACCAGCAATCCATTATGGACTATATATTTTACAAGACAGGTATACGAATGTGTAATACAAGTAAAACATAAATAGGATAACATGAATAACAAAAAAAAAAAAAACAAAAACAACATTACACAGTACAGCAGATCACACGAAACATAAACCCTGACTCCTTGGAAAAATAGAAAGACAAACGAAGACAATCAATTACAAACAGCGCATGATTTATATAGTCTGATTTGGCATATGGAAAAAAATGAGCTGCGTTAAAAAATGTTTACCTACGCACAAACCACCCGGTTTGCCTCTCTAGACAATTATTCGTTAAAGGAAAAAAAAAAAAGCCACAGTAAAAACCTTGAACATTCAAGGTACCAACTGATGACCATTAACGTACACAAAAAAGTGAAATACGGCACATAATAAAGAAAGTAGTCATAATGCAATCGCTACTATAGGAAGCTAGATACTACAAGGAAACAAACAGATACAACACCCCTAAAAGTGTTATAATATTGGTTGTCATTGAATACCATTTAAACAGTTTGTTTACATACTAAGTAACGTTATAAAAGGCATCAGTATTTTGCCAATTTTCAAGTTTCATGAATCCATTTTAAACATGCAAGCCAAGATAAATTGCATTAATTCCAAAAAGAACGACAACGGATGTGAAGACCAGATACGCGTATCCTGCAATTGATGGTGGTGACTGTGAAACTTGTAACGTGTCGGTTTCAGTCCCTTTTCCACATAACGCTGTTATGATAGCTTTTAGGAGCACATCCCAGATAATGAAGTCATTACATATATGCCAACATGAAAAAAAAAAAATCCAAAAAGAAACGAGACTGGTTGTGAAGACCAAATAAGCTCATCCTGCAATGGATGGATCCACCACAATGCTAATCCAGATTCACTCCTAATGTCAGAGTATTGAGTACAATATTGAAAAGGACACAATAGGTAAATCTAATAGCCAGACGAATTTTCGTGTATCTTAACACCTAAGTCCGTAAACCATTTATCTCCTTAGTTTAGACACAGGTACATCGTATCGGTCAATCAATTCATGATGGTGACCTTGGAACTTGTGAAGTATCGGTTCAGTCGTTTTTCCTCATAACCCTGTTAGTGTACTTTTGCGTTTAGAGTACATCCATGTTCATGAAGTCCTTGAAATGTGGAAATTCGCGCATGTAAAAGAAGAGAGAAGACACCAAGGGAGCATTAAAAAGTCTGAAGTCGAATAAAGGCAGACCAGACCATACCCAGAAAGAAAAACAACGAAAAGGAAAGCAGTCGACATGATGTTGTCAATAATTTGCCTGAAACAAAGTTTGAGCAATACGAACCCCGACAAGCACCGGGTGAACTGAGATGCTCCAGATGCGTATTTTTCACTTGAGTTTGTAAACGGCATGAAATGGGACAGATTGATACTACTGCGAAATGGGAAAGCTTAAATAGTCACTAGGTTTTAGATTGAAGTCGTTCATGTGTGTAAATGTAAAGAAAAATAATTAGATAAGAAACAGATCTGATAGCTTTAATATAATCCTTTAAGACAAAATCACTATGATATGCTCGAAAATAGGTTATTGAAAGACAGGACACCGTCAATATACTAGTATATAACCAAGACATTACAGAACTTGCAGGCAATATAACATGAATAACAAGTTTGCCTAAACTGTAACTTGTTTAATTTTTTGGTCTGTGATTATTTTATTTTTTGCTTCATTAATTTTGCTTTTTGTAGTTTTAGAGGGTTGCTCTTCTAGGGAGAGTTTTGTTCTTTTTTTTTTAGCGCAGGCACTTTCGATAAAATTATGCATTATACAAGCATGTAATGAAACAGTTTGTTTTAAACTATTTGTCCAAAAGTGCAAATAGAATTAATATTGAACGATTTTTGTTGTTGTTATGAAATACATGTAAAAATCGTTTTATATTGCCCGCATCTCGAAGAAATCATGTTTGTCATCTTGAATATTTCCAAATAAATTGCAAAAATCGAGTCTCTTTCTACTTCATACAAATACACAAATGGTATTATGTCTTCCATCACAGTTAACAAATCATAAGCGCAGACACCTAATTGTATCCAAAGTAGTTAAAACTTTAGTAGACAAAGCATTTGGTATCGAAACAACCTTAACTGCAAAATTAATAGGGTTTTGTTGGGAACGAATACGATTCAACGGACAATTTTTAAACATTTCATGTGTTATTATACAGGTGTTCAGACACGATCTGGTATTGATGGGGCAATTTTTGCACGTCTACCAACAAATCATGATCTTGATTTTTTGCCAGACCTGCAACTGACTTTTATAGCAAATGCATTTGAAGGTGAAAATATCAAATGTGCAATTCAAAGGATGAATCATATGGTATGTATATTTGTTTATTTACACCTAAAAGTTTGCAAATAAACATATTACTAGTATACTATATTCCTGTATGCTGGTTCGTATTTTGGACGCCAGTCTTATCTCCTTTCAATTAAAATACGGATAACAAAATGAAGCTCAGAAACTAAAAACTACTTATTACCAATCTTGTTCAAAGGCTATCTACACGTCTCAATCTTCAAATATCTAAAAATACTACAATTGCTAACATTTTCAATAATAGCAATCGTGGGTACCCTTCTATCGATAAGTGTCCTGCCATAAATGATATACATATCCCCGTCTTTCAACCAACAATATGATGAGGCCGACTTTGAATAGTCGTACATTTTCCTTAAATTTTGAAACTGATATACATTGAAAAACTAACACTACTATCTATTTATTAACTGAAACGGACCGTATTGTGGTATTGAGTACGACGGTATTTATCTAAAAGCACCCAATAACACCTTTATCGTTGTAGAAGACCCTATAAATTTATCATTTAAAGTATCATTTATCAACACCGTAAGAAGCACAATCACCATATTAAATATTTAACAGTTCAACCTTTAGAAGTAGTAAATAAGCAACCTGGGGAATCTCATTCAAAACTTGTACGATCACGGAAAATAATTGAATTAAATTGGAGTAAAAAAATACAAACAGTTTATCCTCTCGGTCTTAATGATAATATATTGGGAATTGGTAATATATCAAGAACCGATTCAGTAAGCATTTTGGATATAGTTTCTAAAACTGTACGTAAAACCCGTTCACAAGGACGTAGAATAAATCGCAGTAAGAGAAAATTTCGTACTTACAATACAAGTATTGCGGACCTAATTACTATTTCTAAAAACAACTGCAGACATCATCTGTTAACCAAGCTCTGTTTTGGTTCATCTTTATGTTTCGAAGTTTAGTGTGGCGTCCATTTCGCTGTACTAGTCTACTAGCCAGCTGAAGTCCGCCTCCGGGTGCGGGATTTTCTTGCTGCGTTGAAGACCCACTTGTGCTGTTATCTGCTCTTGAGTCGGGTTGTTGTCTCTTTGACACATTCCCCCTTTTAAATTATCTATTCTTTACCAATATTGTCTCCTGGTGTTCTGCTTCAATATTGATTCAACGGTAATTTTGCAATATGCGACCTCGCAATGTAGATTATTTCTTTAATTAAAAGCAACAGCAAAATTTTAAAACAAAATTAACATTTACGCGCCAATATAAGGTTGTATTGCAGGGTAAAAAAAAAAAAACCAAGACGTACATTGTCGAGAAATATTTATAAAATATATATAAAAGGACTTCTTTTACCCGCTACAAATCAAATGGAACTTCAGAAACCAGGTGTTGCTCTTTGTTTCCACAGCGCTATGAATTTTGCTTTTCATTTTAAGACCCTATTGGTAATATAGCTCATCAAGTATTTGAACCTTCTTGGCTTTCAAATGATAGGGTTTCAGCATTCTAAATGAGTGAAATAAAAAGGCGCTTCAGACGCACTAAATAATTAAAGTGTTATTTTCAGTTTCTAGTACTGCATTGATCCCTGCTGGTGGTCTGCTTGTCCACGAGGGTATCATCAGTTCAGTAGTCAGTGCTTTGGACATGACAAGATTTGTTACATAAATTGATAAAATTTACATCTCATAGAATTAGAAATAATAAAGAAATAAGGGTTCCAACTCAGGCAAAATTGACATTGTATAGATTTGCCCATTCTTTTATGTCCCTTTTGTTAATAGCTCAAATATTTATGCAAAATAGGCTTTCTATTTTGGGGTTTGAGCGTTCCTAAAGTAGCTAAATCCAGTAAAACGTTGCTTACGCACCAAATTCAAGAAGCATTATTTTCATTCTTTACAGATATTCCATTTTGTTATCTGACAAAGTACTATTATATTACTTTACATTATAGTAATGTTTACTGTAATGACTTATAAAAAAATGTTTCACATATACATACATCAATTACAAACATGCATGTGAGTGAATGTGTTGAATTTTTAGGGTTTTATTTTTCACAGGGAGTTTTTGGCGAAACGTCTCGATCAGCTGATGTTGGATTTGCAGTGAATATATGTAAACTTCACCATAAAAGCAGAGGAACAGTTCGACTGAGAAGCAAGAATCCAATGGCGCCTCCTCTTATAGATCCGCAATATTTAGCAAATCAGGATGACGTTGATTCTTACGTTGAAGGTATAATTTGATATCGGTATAAATTTTCGACATGTTCTAGAGTTTAAATAAATCATCACATCTAATCCACACAATCAAAGTTTTGTTTTAATCAGAACGTTGGGAAAATCAAGGCTAATACAATAAAAGGTACAATAACTGTCAGTTAACTTTCTCCCCCCCTAAAAATGGATAAATGTTTTAAATATCATTTGTATCCTGCATTTTTTATATTTTTCTAGTTATAAGGTTTATGCAAGAATTTGCTAACAACTCAGCATGGAACAGCATAGGAACTACATTTATCAGGCAAGAAGAATGTACATCTTTCTGCAAAGCATTTACTTTTGACACAGATGACTACTGGAAATGTATGATTCGCCATTATGCAAGCAATTCTAATCATCAAGTTGGTACCTGTAGAATGGGAGCTCTTCATGATAAAACTGCTGTTGTTGACCCACATTTGAGGTGACAGTAATTTATATTTTCTTATTTAATTTCAATAAAATGTATTGCATGCAATATGCGGACGTTAATCAT
>JAASAO010001129.1:0-42606 GCA_017311375.1 Mytilus coruscus | reverse complement strand
GAGGACACAATTTGATTCATTTTAGCTTATTAGCTGCACTCACTCGCCATTATAGGTTCATTGTGGCTTACTGGCTAATATGTGTAGAAAAGCTGATAACCTATACATACATGTACATGTATATGGTCAGATCATATGTTTTCGTACGTCATATGAATTTGTATTATGCATGCCTTTTCAATGGAAATTGAGACGACAGTATGCATTCTTAATAGGATAAAATATAAGTTATTTCACCCAGTTTTAAAATATAAGTTATTTCACCCAGTCCTCATACATGTATATATACCACCATCAATCAACAGAACAAATGCAAATACTTTTTTTTATTTACATGCATATGGTTGCCTATAATTTCTTACATCTATTTTATTTGAATTTAAGGAAATAGTTGTTATTTATATAAACAAATCTCATGTCGATATATAACATGTCGATATATAACATGTACAACAATCAAACATCAACCCAAACCAAACTGGATGTATTTGAAAGACATCTAGCATGTCTAGAGGTCAATATACAGTCTCGAACAAAAGACAAAAAAAAGGAAAAATATAGTGAACTTTGGAGAATTTATATTATTACATATACATGCATTTGAATTATTTGGAATATATTGTTTCAAATTTTTTAGTCTTAGGTTCCACCTACCATTTTAGAAAACTGGGATTTCAATGCTAGTCTATTAGAGTGGTATTTCATTGGTTGTAGATATCGAGGTATGTTCTTATTTCGAGAGGGGCAATCAACCTATATCAATTTGTACATGAAGTGATTGATAGTTGCTAGATCATGTAGATACTGAATGATTTCACCACAAATTTGTGAAAGTTTTAACCTGTGTATATATAATTAAAATACTATAATAAAATTCATGTCTTTTTCAGGACTTCTGATCCAACCATGTAGTATGGTATGTTTGTGAGATATGGTTTTGGTGGATAGGATCTTCATGAAGGACATGTAGTACAAAGTATATCACTGGATTGAGCTCTTTGTCTAAGTGTATTATTAAAGTGCTTTGCTTTGAGCTCAGTTCATTGTTATGCAATTCATTCTTTGTGAAATAAAGATTTGACAGACAACTCTCATGTACAAGGATTTGTCAGGGTAGTATCCATTCTATGTACAATGTAAGTAATAAGGAGATAAAAGCGTTTTATTATGATTTGAACCAAACATTTTTTGTCCATTAACCAAATTTAAAAAAAAGAACAAATTTACCCGACAATGCTACACTCGCTACTAGCAATATGATGCTAGGTTGTTTTAATACACTGTACATCTGTACTGCTTACTGATGACTTGGTCCTGAGTGTAAATGGTCATTCAGTATGTTAAAAAAAAAGACCAAAATTTATAAGGCCTATATGGCCTAATTGATTTCTAAAACTATATTTCATTGTACATATTCAACATTTTTCATTCATTTGTTTATTTCTTAATTTGTGTGAATTAAAATTGTTACAGTAAATGTTAATTACTACACTTTCATACCACAACAAATACTGTATTGGTATCACTTATATTTGTATCCATATAACAAAAAAATTGAAAAGAGAATAATTTTGCAATACCTTTTCATATTGAATACTATAACTTTTTGATATTAAGACATATTAAGTAGATTTTCATAATACCCACTTGACATGCTTGAATTTCTATCAGATTACTTTTGGAGCAGTTATGAGTCTTTGAAGCATGCTCACAAAGGTTTTTTTGTTGATATCATTTTCATATTGGTCAAAACTTTTTTTTGCTTCGGCCAGCTTTGGAGGAGATGTTATCAAAGAATTGATAAAAAAAACAACACAGAAGTTTACTTTCTAGCTCATCTAGCCCCAAGCATCATGTCAGGCATTGTCATTACTAAAAACCAATTAATGTCTTCTAATCTGAGAAACAATTTCGACATTTTAACAAAGTATTTTACTAATGATACTGACAATCCATCACAAAGTAATATAAATAGATCCATACAATAGTGAGCAAATACATATAAAAAAGATGTGGTATGATTGCCAATGAGAAAATTCTCCACAACAGACCAAAATGACACAGAAATTAGCAACTACGGGTCACCGTACAGCCTTCAACAATGAGCAAAGCCCATAACGCATAGTCATTTATGTACACAAAATAAACGAAAAAAACAAATATTATGTAACACATAGACAAACGACAACCACTGAGTTACAGCCTCCTGATATCATGTTCTCAGATATCATCTCCCATTTAAAAAAATCACATGAAAAATGAACCTATAAAGTGTTGCTCTCTAGCTACAAATGTATCCAAAATCAAAGATTTGGAAAATATTCTATCATAATCATTTGGTAATTAATGCAATTAGTGTCTCTTCCATGCCCGTCTTGAACATAAAAACACTCCTAATGCTCAGGTTGGTTGTCATCGTGCAACACAGTTAATAACACCATATAGGAAAAACATGGAACTCCTTTTGTCATATAAAACACTGTCAAACATCCAAACATACTATCCACATTCATCTGTGTCCACACTTGTATATACATAAAATCATGTTAAAAAATATAAGCCTAACATTTGCAATGGAACACATAAACAAGGGCAAACAAATTCATAAAATGTGCAAAATCAATTACGCCTAATTGAGTTAAAGAAGGTAAACTGACACATGAATCTACATTTGAACTGTATATTCTTATTCAAAAGTTCATGTATCACTTTTTTGGTGGAAGAAGACTTCAAGTCTTCTGAAGGCCTATGGTGCCGACTTTAAAATCATTGAACCACCTCCGTATGCCGCATCCGTTTCTGTGTATTACAATTTCATAACAACTTCCGATTCTTGACACCGATTTTTACACATGATTAAGCATCTGAATCATTTAATTTGTAAATCAGGATTGAAAAACAATCACTATCGTTAATATTTACCCTTTTATTTATGTAATTTATTAGATTTCATCTCATCTACATGAACGTTATTTGTTTATTTGTAACCGGATGTTTTTAATGTAGATATTTGTAGTACCCATGCGTGAATTTGGTATCGGGACAACTCGCCCTGTTTACATGTTCGCCCTTGGTCTGTTCGTCCTGAGTTCTTTCGCCCGTATAGTACGTTCACCCTGTGTTCATTCTCTTCACTCTTATCTTACACAACGTTTTATAATACGTCCTTGCATTTATTAAAAAATATTGATATTAAGGGTATCGTTAAAAAAGCTCTAAAACACGATTTAGTGAAAATCATCTGTTCCTTATTTTGTTCCCAAGGTAAGACAATAGTGTTCAGCCAATCAAATTCTGTGTTTCTCATGATCAAATTAATAAGCCAATCAAAAACGTTTTCTCTGAAGATTATTCTAACATGCTAGATTTTGAACTTGTGTTGTTTTCATCTAGTACTTTAAAAAAATACTTTTAAATAATACAAGTGAAAACAACTCCGTTTCTACTTGGTGTTCCTAATTGGAAGGAAATACGAAGAAGAAGTTGTAAAATCGTGAACATGGCATGTGAATTTTCATCTGCAAGGAGGTTCTTACACAGCTTAAGGATAAAAGCATGACTGATTGAACAAATTCAATGATGCAGTACTACCATAAAGATAATAAATAGTATTTTTTTCACTAATTTATTGACATTATACTTTTTGTGACATATGTTATTTTTGTATTCAATTAAATCATTTAAAGCACAATGTACTATTCTTTTTTCACAAAGACAAACAAACAGGTTGGGACCCCCACCCCCACCCCACCCATTATGAGTGGTGTCCCTTAAATGAGGGACTGTCCCTAAAAAGGGTCATTTTACTGTTGAAAAAAAGAAAATTTTAAGATTTTTAACTCAAAAGTGGGAAAATTCATTATATTTGGAACAACTTTTCTAAATGAGGGGTCAAATTAATAAAGAAGATATAAGTTTAGAAACATCACAAAATTCTTTTGACATGTTTTGACACTTTAATACTTGATAGATGCATAGTTCTTGGGAAAAGTTTCATCAAATAATATGAATATAGAGGTGCTCATTTTTACAGTGGGTTGTAATGTTCTTCTAATGAGGGTGACACATTTTGCATAATTCAAAATTGGAAATTTCAACAAGCATCTAATATTCTTACACAAGAAAATAAACCCTGGTCTGCTAGCTACATGTTCATCTTTTCTACTGATTTAAAACTTAAATCATGCAAACAGACTTAAGAAAAGGCATGTAAGCTCATCATACAAATATGACACTTTTTCAAGACAATCCAGATCGTGCAAAATACTTCGCTAAAAATTGTAACCTTTGAAATTGTTGTCGCACACTAAAAACCCCCATGGGAAATTTCAAAAGTTGGCAGGTAATTAACAAGTCTTACTATTTTTATGCCCCATTTATGGGCATTATGTTTACTGGTCTGTCCGTCCGTCCTGCTTCAGGTTAAAGTTTATGGTCGTGGTAGTTTTTAATGAAGTTGAAATCCAATCAATTTGAAACTTAGTACACATGTGTTCCTTATGATATGATCTTTCTAATTTTACTGCCAAATTAAAGATTTTACCTAATTTTCACGGTCCACTGAACATAGAAAATGATTGTATAGATTGGAAATCCATGTACTTATGACACATTCTTGTTTGAAGAAAAAAAATACATCATAGCGATAATGGAACAAAGCAGGTCGGGTTAGTGGGGCTGCTTTTATGGTAATTCAAGTTACCTTTTAATTTATTCACCTTCTTCCACCTCAGAGCTATCAGCTCTTTGATTAAAACGCTATGCCTAACCAAATAATCAATCAAGTAACCCTTAGGGACGACATCAAAAGTTCAATGTAGGATAAAAAACTTAATTCACATAGTTTTTTCACTGACCCCCCACCCCCCTTCTTAACTTAATTTGGGAAAAATTGATTGACCAATATGGATATATGTAAAATCGATTTTGGATAAACAAAACTTGCAGCAATTTTAACCCCCCCACCCCCAAACTATTTGATTTAAGTTTTTTATCCTACATTGATCTTTTGATGTCGTCCCTTACACATGGTTATAATATCAATCAGATAGTCCGTCTAGATTTGTTATACATGGCCTTAATGCATAGAACCGATAAAGTTTAGAGAGGTTCTCTTAAAACTAATAAATTATAAATGTGATATATCGAAACGAATGAAGTAGATCCTTAAATTTTAAATGGAATTGTATGGAAGAAAGAAGTGACTAAAAATACATCAAAAGGAAGCTAACTAAGATGAATGGAAGTAAAAAAGACATGATCATTTTTGTACACCTGAACCATTATACGAGTACATGTTATATACCTGCATTCTTTTGTTGTAGCTCGTCTTTCATCATCAAAGCCTCCTCAAGAATTTCAAAATTCAACAATGATTATTAAATGTATATAACAACAACAACAAAAACACATATACATTGTAGTAGCACCACCACCCCTACACTAAATGCAAAAGAATGCAAAATAAAGACGTAAAAGATAGATAAATAAAAAATAAATTACATTATTAATAGAAATTGTTCTTTTATATTACAGTAGAAAACTATTTTATTTGACTGATTTAGGTTTGCTTTTAAAAATATTCATTAGAATTACTCTGTCTTTATTCCGTAAATAAAAACTTAATCTATATTAGAAAATTGTTGAGTATACGCCAATGAAACAACAACCCGACGACAAAAACAAGTCAAAAGTATATAGAGGCCAACATACACAATTCTCAAAATAGCGATAAACATTAGGATATGATATACGAAAACTACTGACAAGGGTCCTAAAACACGATTTTCTGGAAATAGCCCTCATCAGGTTCGTATGAGACAAAAAATATAGTGAGCATGGTGAGATACAAATATATTTGAAACATCAAAATCTAAAAAGGACAAATATTGCTGTCTGTATTAGGTTTATTGAAAGTAATATAAAGATAAGGAGATGTGGTATGATTGCCAATGAGACAACTATCCACCAAGGTTCAAATGAAGTGGATGTAAGTAATCACAGGCAAACGTACGACCTTCAACAATGAGAAAAAACCCAGGATATTTATAAAGCACGCATGTATAAAATACAACACAATATATATATATACTGGATTAAGGTACGTAAAATAACGATGTATGATGATGTGATTGGTTGTACACAGAATGTACATTATTATGGTGTGTGATGATGTAAAATGGAGAACGGAAACGGGGAATGTGTCAATGAGACAACAACCCGACCAAAGAGCAAAAAACAGCTCAAGGCCACCAATGGGTCTTCCACACAGCGAGAAAATTCCGCACTCGGAGGCGGGCTTCAGCTGGACCCTAAACAAAAATGTGTACTAGTTCAGCAAACATGGACGTCACACTAAACTCCGAAACATGTAAATGAACCATAATTTTAAAAATATACAAGACTAACTCCTTTCTGGGAACAGGCGCATAAATGCGGCGGGGTTAAACAGGTTTTGTGAGATCTCAACGCTCCCCCTATACATTTAGTCAATGTAGAATAAACAAGCACACAGCAATACGCACAGTAAAACTCAGTTCAAAAGAAGTCCGAGTCCGATGTTTGAATAGGTAACAGAAAAACTAAGCAAAAAGCAAAATGACAATGATACATAAATTAACAAAAGGATTAATAGCAGTTACTGACATGCCAGCTCCAGACCTAAATTTAACTGATTGAAAGATTATTTCTCCATCATATGAAAATCAAGCACAATCCCTCCCGTTTGGATGGTTGAACAGAGAATGTACATTATTATGAGGATGTTAATGGTTGTACACAGAATTTACATTATTATGATGATGTGAATGGTTTTACACAGAATGTACATTATTATGATGATGTGAATGGTTGTACACAGAATGTACAGTATTATCATGATGTGAATGGTTGTACACAGAATGTACAGTATTATCATGATGTGAATGGTTGTACACAGAATGTACATTATTATGATGATGTGAATGGTTGTACACAGAATATACATCATTATGATGATGTGAACAATGTATAATGAACATACGTACATCAAAGCTTAAACCAAATCTTAAACCTGATACGTGACAGCCGAACTAACGGACGCTCAACCCGGCAAAACATTTCTGGTAAATGTCTACTTCACGGACGCTCAACCCGGCAAAACATTTCTGGTAAATGTCTACTTTCACGATAAAAAAAAAAAAAAATAATGAACTTACAAATGCTTTATCCCATGTTAATTTGTCTTCTCTGATGCAGTAACAGTTTTTCCCGATTTTTGTAGTGGAAAACCCATGCACAGTCTACAATATATATAAAAGTTATAAGCGATGTTTTAAAGACAGCAAACATTTACTAGTACATGAACATAGATTGATTGATTGATTGCTGTTTTAACGCCACTTTCAACACTATAGTGCTATTTCGTGGCAGTCAGTTTATATTGACGGAGGAAGCCGGAGTGCCCGGAGAGAACAACCGACCTTCGGTAGAAAAACATGAAAATAAATAACAATGCTTAGACTGTTAACTTGTCCCGTCCTTAAAGACAAAAGGATAATATTTGTATTTTTACCGATCATCAGTATTCACTCACTCTGCTCAGCTTACCAAAAAATTGCCTATCACGGTTTTGTGTCGTCAAACAAGTTGACCCTGTCTTAATTACATCAGAGACATATAATACAAGAGATTGGCAACTCTAGAAGAGTGTATTATATGTCTCTGATTACATTGACCAGGACTTATCTGCGACGTCATAATATTTGAAACGACGTTCATCGGGTTGATCCTATTCGGGTTGATAATGAAACATATCGTATCATATTGTAACATATCAGCTGCTCGACACAGTATGGCGACTTTTTTAACTCTTTTTTTCTCGGTTCACCGTTAAAAAAATCTTCATACTATGACTTGCAGCTGATATTCACAGTTATTGACTGTATAAATCGACTTAAACCATTGTCGTGACGTCAGCCTATTCACTTGCCGTGGATTCTTTTTCTAGAATCAACACTTCCCGAATCTGTCGCTGAAATGAGTTCACCGAATAATATTCAATTGTTTCCTCTGTGAGCTTAATTTCATTAGGTTGAATTGACTAATTTACTGATTTCTGTTCCCTAAAGGAATTAATTTAAAAACTTACAATCAGTGACATCTATAGAAACAAGTGTCGTGTCGGAGGGAAATGGATTTATGGCCTGCATTTTTCTAAGATAATCGGTTGTATCTTTAATGTGAGTCAGCAGGCAGTCAGCAGGGTTTAAGAACATCCGTTGTTTGACCTGCTAGTCAAATGCGTTTTGTTTAAATATACTTTTTCACGTTTTTGGTCTTTTGGAAAATGATGTTTGTGCTGTATTTAGACCCCTCTACAAAGAAATTTGTTTTGCATGCACACGTATAAAAATTGCGGTTTTTATCCAACGCAATCATAGGTTTGAACGTCGTTTTCAATTTAGACTTGTTTATATTTTTTCGTTTGGGCTTGTATTATATATGCCTTTAGGTTAATATGATCCGTTCATCCTATTTCGACTCTTCAAAATTCAAGAGTCAATCCCAAATTGAGGTAAATTATATGGCCTTCCAAATACCGTTTCGATTCCTAACATCGCTGAAAAGACATTAATTGTCGAAATCCGGATATGGTGTACAAATTTTTGCACCTCATGTTTGCGGTATACCATCTTTTCCGCAAGTTTATTGTTTTCTGTTTGGTATTAGATTAATATAATCAAGATCCATTGTGTTACATCTGTGATCCGTTTATTTGGCAATCGCCGTGGCAGTCAGCAGGTTTAAGAACATCAGTTGTTCGACCTGCTAGTCAAATGCGTTTTGTTTAAATATACTTTTTCACGTTTTTGGTCTTTTGGAAAAATGTTGTTTGTGCTGTATTTAGACCCCTCTACAAAGAAATTTGTTTTGCATGCACACGTATAAAAATTACGGTTTTTATCCAACGCAATCATAGGTTTGAACGTTGTTTTCAATTTAGACTTGTTTATATTTTTTCGTTTGGGCTTGTATTATATTTGCATTCGGGTTAATATGATCCGTTCATCCTATTTCGACTTTTCAAAATTCAAGAGTCAATCCCAAATTGAGGTAAATTATATGGCCTTCAAAATACCGTTTCAATTCCTAACATCGCTGAAGAGACATTAATTGTCGAAATCCGGATATGGTGTACAAATTTTTGTACCTCATGTTTACGGTATACCATCTTTTCTGCAAGTTTATTGTTTTCTGTTTGGTATTAAATCAATATAATTAAGATCCATTGTGTTACATCTGTGATCCGTTTATTTGGCAATCGCCATGACAGTCAGCAGGGTTTTAGAACATCCGTTGTTCGACCTGCTAGTCAAATGCGTTTTGTTAAAATATACTTTTTCACGTTTTTGGTCTTTTGGAAAATGTTGTTTGTGCTGTATTTAGACCCCTCTACCAAGAAATTTGTTTTGCATGCACACGTATAAAAATTGCGGTCTTTATCCAAGGCAATCATAGGTTTGAACGTCGTTTTCAATTTAGACTTATTTATATTTTTTCGTTTGGGCTTGTATTATATTTGCATTCGGGTTTATATGATCCGTTTATCTTATTTCGACTCTTCAAAATTCAAGGGTCTATCCTAAATTGAGGTAAATTATATGGTCTTCCAAATACCGTTTCGATTCCTAACATCAAAGTAACATGGAGTTTATTATGAACAATGTACGTATAGTTGTAAAAAATTATTTTGATTTAAACAAGGTTATATGATTTTGACATTTTGACTGAGTATGGATTTGTATGGCGGGTAGTGTTTACTTTGTCGACGCACTCGGTCCCGCTCTTTTTGGAGTTCATGGGATGCCCTCATTTTTTGTTTGTTACCTGGATTTACCTTCTTAATCGTCTAAATCTCGACGACCTTCAACTTCGAATGCATCTTTTTACCTGACCTATCTATTGATTTATTGTTAATTTGTTCTCGTCTTGAACATGCATGAAATATCTGCTACTGGACGTTAAGCAACCAACAATCGATTATAATCAACTGTATTATATACGAAGTCTACGTCTTAGATTTAATGGAACGTAAAATTTTAACTCCAATAGCTTTTGACAAAAATGGATAAAAATCATAAGTCAGGGGAAATTACTTCTATAAGGAGTCTGTTGACAGTTTCGTCCGTGATGACTGATTTGTAGATCTTATTGTACTGATCAGTTTTGATTTTTTACTTTTTCTCACAATATTTTGTAACACAGTCTGTGTAAAAACAGTACAACTTGAAAAATAACATCTACAAAGGGCAATAACTCCAAAAAGGAGCTAGGTGACAATTTCAGTCATTTTGAATTATTTCGTATACCCACAACAGATTGGAAATATAAGGATCGCAGTAAATGATTAATTATAAAAGTATTTCCAAAAAACCTGTTACTTTTTGTCTGAATAGAACTTATCATCCAGAGAGTAAATTTGTAAAAGATTCTGTAAAAAAAAATCTAACAAGTGTTATTTGAGGTATGTCTAATGAGTTACGAGTTTCTATTTTTAGGCTCAAATTTTCCCATTCCATCAATGTAATTCAGACTCTCTCTGGACTTTACACATAAAATGAGATAACTCTAGAAAGAGATATGTATAAGAGAGGGGAAAGATACCAAATGGACAATTATAATTAACTATTTATTGCGATCCTTATATTTCCAATCGGTTGTACGTGGGTATACGAAATAAATACGGTTGTTATACTTGGGGAGGCCTGCTACGAATGATTCCGACAACAAACGTAGTCGTGTTATACACCATTGTATAGATAATTCAATTTAGATTTACGGCATAACAAGTTTTAGTGGGGTAGACAACCGAGAAATCGAAATATAATGGAAGTTCGCGACCGGGTGACATTTTTCAAAAATGCGAGTTAAGTACCTTGTGTTATATTAAGGGATATAGGAAATTTTTTCACAGACAAGTGCCTGTGGGAAATAGCTATTTCATTTATTTTCTTCAAGGGTTTAATTGTGTTTATGGGTGAATTAGAGATGACATGGAAAGAGCCTCGGTAGTTTCGAATAAACAGAAAAAAGATAGAATTAAAACAATATATTTCTATTGCTGCGCCTATAATTTCAAATTGGCTGTAAAAATTTTATTTCGTGAATTGACTTGTAAAATATACAAAAGGTAGAAAATAGATACATTAACTTCTAAAACAACGTGTATGACCGGTTGTCTCTAATATATAAATGTAAAATCCCTTAATGTGAAATGTTATTTTGTCTTTTTCGCGATCTGTATTTCTTCTTTTATCATTACTTTTCAGGGTTTCTACAATTTTAGGAAAGTTTGCACGCATTTATTTTACTTCGATCCACAACCAGAGTTCTTTCTGTTGGTCTATGCCTGAAGCTAACGCACATATTAAACAACTCTGTGTTCGACCCAACATGATCTCTTTAATTTAAAAATCGTCTGCAACTACAAACGGAAACAAGTACATATTCTGACCTTCATCCGTTACACATGATTTTATATTATTAACTCACACTTCATTTGATGTAACAAGTGACGTTTCAAACTATATTTAGTTAACTTATCATACAAGGTCACTTACCTAATATAAATATGATCAGAACAAAAATGACACGTGTACGAAGATATTCAATTATTGCTTTACTTCTCACCTGTGTGGAATGCTGCATTCGGTCAGGTAAGTTCAACACGAACCTGAGTATTTGAGCAATGTTTTAAATGACAGATTAACAAAAATGAGCACGTGACAGCTCCCTTAACCTTACTTCCGCATTTCAAGGTACTCGAAAATATCGATGCTTTGCTACTAGTTAAGGGTCACCGAAAAGGAATTGCAAAAATATGGCCGTGTTTACACCACAAAATATATTCTTAGTACTGACTAACTGATGCATCTAAGAAAGTTTTTAAGCATGGCTGAACCTAGATACATAAAAGTTATATAAATTTCATATTTCAGAAATTAAAACTTACCTAGATATTGATGTGTTTTTTTTTTTTTTTTTTTTCAAGTCTACGGAGATGGCCAAATTAACAAACACTTGAGTTTCGCTTGATACTGTCCACTCAGTTATACCAATGATAGGTATAGTCTCACTATATCAAAAAATCCTTGGTTAACAGTTTTAATCACTTATTGTCCCTCTATTGTCCATCTCAATCAATACAGTTCACTACATTCAGTTTACCAGGGGAGCTTCTCAAACATCTTTCCCGTCTGCAGGAACGAAAAAAAATGCATAGTAAAATAAAGTTAAATGTTAAATATTTTGAAACTAAAAATGCATTAAATTTCATTGATCTAGGTACAGCCATGCCTTCAAATTTTTCCAGGTGCACATTTTTTTTCTGTACTCAGAGTAAATTAGTAAATTTGTGGTGTTTTGACGAATGACTATGATGAACCTAAATACGCACACAACTGAGCTTACTTAACTTCCGCAATTTTAAAATACTTGAAAATATTGATGTTTTGCCACTTAAATTGTAAGGTGACCAACATATTTCACTAAATTATGATAAGTGTTAATCACGAAAATAGAGAAGAAATTTTAGTAAAGGGGAGGTATGATAAAAGACATTATTTGACTCCTACAAAATTGCAAAAACAGTAAACATTTAAGCCTTTCAAAATTATGTTAATTTTATTAATTAATAAACCAATTGCTTTAATGCGAGAACTTAAGTGCAGAAAGGTTACTTGTTATTTCACTATGATATTCATAAACAAATCAAAATTGACGTTTCTGACCTAAATTAGTCATTTCACTCATAGATTTTAGTCAAAATATTTACATGTACGAGCAAGAGCTTTACATCTAAAGATAGTTTACACAAATCAATATGGAACGCCACAGCTGTCTTATGTGGAACTCTGATATTACCTTATGTTGTTTTATTATTACTTGATGATATTTTGTCTTTACATAATATGGTTTTGACATTACGTAATGATGTTTTGATAAAACTCCATATGGAATAGTCATTACTTAATGATATTTCGATATTACACGATATGGTTTCGTATTCACTTGATATAGTTTTGTCATTACTTAATATGGATTTGTCATTACTCGATGTGGTTTCACCATTATTTAATGTGGTTGTGTCATTAGGCAATGTGGTTTTAACATTAATTGATGTGTATGTGTATGTGACTTAACGTAGTTGTTTCATTACATGATGTGGTTTTGTTATTTCGTAATGATGAGTTGCCAATTCTTTATATGGCTTTATTGAACGCCACAGCTGTCTTATGTGGAACTCTGATATTATAGGGTTATAGCATGAATATTGGGGAATATTGTCCCGAGTAGAATTTTATATTGCACGAGCTTGCGAGTGCAATATATGTTCTACGAGGGACAATATTCCCAATATTCATGTCAATAACCCTTTATTGTATAGCAATATAATATTTGAAAGTAAAATTGGTTTAAACTAAGATTTTGTCGTTGATGACGTCATAAATTTTGAAGATTTATTGCACTAGTGCAATATTAGAATTTATTGCACGCTAACTTTTGGTTACTTTCTGTGGGAAATATTATATTGTTATGCAATAATACGTTATGTTGTTTTATTATTACTTGATGGTATTTTGTCTTTACATAATATGGTTTTGACATTACGTAATGATGTTTTGATATGACTCAATATGGAAAAGTCATTACTTAATGATATTTCGATATTACACGATATGGTTTCGTATTGACATGATATAGTTTTGTCGTTACTTAATATGGTTTTGTCATTACTCGATGTGGTTTCACCATTATTTAATGTGGTTGTGTCCTTAGGCAATGTGGTCTTAACATTACTTGATGTGTATGTGACTTAACTTAATGTATTTGTTTCATTACATGATGTGGTTTCCTTATTTCGTAATGATGATTTTCCAATTCTTTATATGGCTTTAACATTACGTAATGATGTTTCAAAATTTGACGATTTTACACTACATGATGTGTTTGTTTCAGTATTTGATGTGGTCCTGTCATTCTTTGATGTGGTTATCACATTACTTGATGAGGTAAAACCACGTGACCAATTTGGAAAAACTAGTTCTATTTTTAAATAGATTTTCATGTTTTATGTGCCTTGGATGAGTGTGGCCATCCATCGAGTTAGAGTTCAAATTAAAATTCGGGTTACTGTTCGAGTTAAACTTTGAGTTAGTCTTCGATTTCGAGTTAGTATTCAAGCCATTATTAGAATTAAAGTTCTAGTTAGCACTGAGTTTCGAGTTGAACTTCGAGTTTGAGTCACATTTAAAGGTAGAGTTCGAGTTACAATTCGACTTCAACTTTGAATTTGAGTCACCTCTTGAGGTAGGGTTTGAGTTAGACTCGAATTTGAGTCTCATTTAGATTACGATTTCGAGTTGAAATTCAGGTATTTAATATGAGTTCGTATTTAAATTTTCTAGGGCTTTTGCTCGGCCGGCTTCCGAAAAAAGGGCTGAGGGGTATGCGTACAACAGATAATTATAAACAATGTTACAGTATACAAAACACAACATAGAAATTGAAATAAAGTTAGATGTGGTGTGATTGCCACTGAGACAACTATCCACTAGAGTTTAAATGCAGTGAATGTAAGCAATCATAGGCAACCGTATAGCCTTCAACACACCGTATAGTCGGATACAAAAGGCCACCACGTGAAAATGTGAAACAATTCAAACGAGAAAACTAACGGTCTAATTTATAACTAAACAATCTACGAAAAACAAATATGACACACATGAAACAACGACAACCATTGAACTACAGGCTCCTGACTTGGGGCAGGCACATAAAGAAAGTGCACGTGGCGGAGTTTAACATGTATGAGAGCTCTAAACCCTAACCTAACCTCGGACTGTGGTGTAACAGCACAGCATAAGAAAATAAAATGCTCCGCTGGGCGCAGCTTGATACGACCACAGAGGTTGAACTATGAACAGTTGGGGCAAGTAAGACACAACATTCAAGCTTGATACAGCTCTGAATTTGGATTGTGATTAAATATTTGACACAGCATAGGTTTCTGACACAGAATGAATGTGGTCTAAGAACTTAAAAATTTAAAATTGGACATTTACCTATTATGGTTCAATATCCAAAATCTAAATACATGGTGAGATTTAGCATATCAAAGAACCCCAAGAATTCAATTTTTGTGAAAATCAAAATAAGTTTAATTTTGGACCCTTTGGACCTTAATGTAGACCAATTTGAAAACGGGACAATACTGTGCAATTGAATATTTCTTGCTATTGCGCAATACTGTGCAATTAAATATTTCTTGCTATTGCGCAATACTGTGCAATTGGATTATTTTCTTGCTATTGCGCAATACTGTGCAATTGAAGATTTCTTGCTATTGCACAATACTGTGCAATTGAAAATTTCTTGCTATTGCACAATACTTAATACAATAATTTTCACATCCTGTTTGGTGTGTATCTCCTGCCATATCATTATTATTTGCTTTTAAATATAAATCAGAAATTACCAACTTAAAATGGAAAATTTTAAAGAAAAAAAAAGGAAAAAAAGGAAAAAAAGGAAAAAAGTAAAAAATCCCCCCCAATTTTTTGAACCTCCTTATGATTCATCACCCCCAAACTCAATCCCAGCCTTCCCTTTGTGGTATGGTACCTTGCAGTATAATTTCAGAGAGATCCATGCACTTGAACACAAGTTATTGTCTGGAAACTAGAAAAATACTTCTTTTTGGCCCCTTTTTGACCCAAAATTCCTAAACTTTTAGGGCAATTACCCCCAAACTCAAACCCAGCCTTCCCTTTGTAGTATGGTACCTTGTAGTACAATTTCAGAGAGATCCATACACTTGAACACAAGTTATTGTCTGGAAACTAGAAAAATGCTTATTTTTGGCCCCATTTTGGTCCCTAATTCCTAAACGTTTAGGGCAATTACCCCCAAAACTCAAACCCAGCTTTCCCTTTGTGATATGGAACCTTGTAGTACAATTTCAGAAAGATCAATTCACTTACACACAAGTTATTGTCATGAAACTAGAAAAATGCTTGTTTTTTGCCCCTTTTGTTGCCCCTAATTCCTAAAATTTTGAGGCAATTACCCCCAAAATCAATCCCAGCCTTCCCTTTGTGATAAGGAACCTTGTGGTACAATGTCAGAGAGATCCATACACTAACACATAAGTTATGTCTGGAAGTTACAAAAATGCTTATTTTTGGCCCCTTTTTGGCCCCTAATTCCTTAACTGTTGGTTCCATAACCCCCAAAATCAATCCCAACCTTCCTTTTGTGATATTGAACCTTATGGTAAAATGTCATAGAGATCCATTCACTTAAACTAATAAAAGTTATAGTGCGAAAACCAATGTGTCTTCGGACGACGACGACGACAACGACAACGACGACGACGACGACGCAAACGTCATACCAAAAATTTTGCGGTCGTATAAAAAAATCCCCCCTCAAATTTTTTGAACACCCTTATGATTCATCACCCCCAAACTCAATCCCAGCCTTCCTTTTGTGGTATGGTACCTTGCAGTACAATTTCAGAGAGATCCGTACACTTGAACACAAGTTATTGTCTGGAAACTAGAAAAATGCTTGTTTTTTGGCCCTTTTTTAGTCCCAAATTCCTAAACGTTTAGGGCAATTACCCCCAAACTCTAACCTAGCTTTCCCTTTGTGATATGGAACCATGTAATACAATTTCATAAGGATCCATACACTTACACACAAGTTATTGTCCTGAAACTAGAAAAATGCTTGTTTTTTGCCCCTTTTTGGCCCCTAATTCCTCAAATTTTGAGGCATTTACCCCCGAAATCAATCCCAGCCTTCCCTTTCTGGTATGGTACCTTTCAGTACAATTTCCGAGAGATCCATATACTTGAACACAAGTTATTGTCTGGAAACTGGAAAAATGCTTATTTTTGGCCCCTTTCTGACCCCTTATTCCTAAACGTTTTGGGCAATTACCCCCAAACTCAATTCCAGCTTTTCCTTTGTGATATGGAACCTTGTAGTACAATTTCAGAAAGATCCATACACCTACACACAAGTTATTGTCATGAAACTAGAAAAATGCTTGTTTTTTGCCCCTTTTTTGGCCCCTAATTCCTAAAATTTGGAGGCAATTACCATCAAAATCAATCCCAGCATTCCCTTTGTGATATGGAACCTTGTGGTACAATGTCAGAGAGATCCATACACTAACACATAAGTTATGTCTGGAAGTTACAAAAATGCTTATTTTTTGCCCTTTTTGGGCCCCTTATTCCTTAACTGTTGGTACCATAACCCCCAAAATCAATCCCAACCTCCTTTTGTGGTATTGAACCTTATGGTAAAATTTCATAGAGATCCATTTACTTAAACTAAAGTAAGAGTTCGAAAACCAATGTGTCTTCGGACGACGCCGGACGACGACGACGCCAACGTCATACCAATATACGACCGCAAAATTTTTTTGCGGTCGTATGAAAATGTAAAAAAAACAGTTTCAATTGGCTTAACTCAATAGATCGGTATGAATGGTTAATATAAATCCATCGGGGTGATCTCGGGTGCTCCGGACGGGTAAGCAGATTCTGCTCAACGTGTGGTACCCGTCGTGTTATTCGTGAAGGTAAAACCCCAGTGATTTGGTTTTATTTGGTAGTTCACATTCGAGGAAAAGATGACGGGATTGTGGTTACGACAACTGGAACATATCCGTCGTCACCAGTGAAACAGATATTCCAAAAAGTTTGTTTTTTCAATTAGTGCGAAATATATCAGACAATGCAATTTATAAAAATAAAAGATTGATATTCGTATATGTTCAAATGTATAAACGCTAAAAAATCGGAGAATTCTTATTTTATAGAATTGACGCTTTGTCGCTTAGTCCGATCCTCCCATTTCCATGTAACTTTAGTGTGAGTTGATTTAAAGTGTCTCATTTGTTGACAATAAAGTACAAGTCTTTTGATTTGTGTCGAGCCTGCGACATTAATGTAGCGGCAGTGAGACACAACAAACCTATGTTCCGTCGTCGGTAGTGGCGTCGGCGTCTATACCATTTAGATCGTTAGGTTTCTCGTTTGCATTGTTTTTACATTTTTCATTTCGGGACCGTTTATAGCTTACTATGTGGTATGGGTTTTGCTCATTGTTGAAGACCATACAGTCATATATAGTTGTTAATTTCTACGTCATTTGGTATGTGGTTGAGAGTTGTCTCATTAGCAATCATACCACATTTTCTTATTTTTATATAAGGTTTTTTTTTGCATTAAATATTACCGAATTAAACTGTTTTGACATGATAAATTTGTAAACCTTCATGAATTGTTATAAAACTTGTATAGGAGTTATTCTTCAAGATCAAGATAAAGCATCTACAGAAAAATATTTTTTTTAAATTTTGTTTTTACCGATAAATGTACAGTCAACATTACGCTTTTACACTGACAGCAGCAATATCAGGCGAAACACAGGGTTCCGTGGAATCTTTTACGAATTTATTATAATACTGCTTCCATTTGAGAACTAAGGGAAAAAACGGCAGGACCAAGTGGTTTGGGGATATCCCCCTTATGTCCGAAATACTGTTAATTTTTTAGTACTTTTTTCTTAGTTTTGTCTGCGGTTCCCCTTTTTCATACCAAATAACTCTGAACAACAACTCGAACTTTAATTTGAACTTTAACTCAATGGATAGCGATACTCATTCAAAGCACATTAAACAAATGACATATGGATATCGGTTTAAAAATAGAACATATTTTTTTCCGAAATGGTCACGTGGTTTTACCTCATCAAGTAATGTGAAAACCACATCAAAGAATGACAGGACCACATCAAATACCGAAACAAACACATCATGTAGTGTAAAATCGTCAAATTTTGAAACATCATTACGTAATGTTAAAGCCATATAAACAATTGACAAATCATCATTACGAAATAATAAAACCACATCATGTAATGAAACAAATACATTACGTTAAGTCACATACACATCATGTAATGTTAAAACCACATTGCCTGATGACACAACTACATTAAATAATGGTGAAACCACATCGAGTAATGACAAAACCATATTAAGTAATGACAAAACTATATCAAGTCAATACGAAACCATATCGTGTAATATCGAAATATCATTAAGTAATGACTATTCCATATTGAGTTATATCAAAACATCATTACGTAATGTCAAAACCATATTATGTAAAGACAAAATATCATCAAGTAATGATAAAAGAGGGACGAAAGATACGAGAGGGACAGTCAAACTCATAGATCGAAAACAAACTGACAACGCCATGGCCAAAAATAAAACAACATAACATAATATCAGAGTTCCACATAAGACAGCTGTGGCGTTCCATAAATCAACGTCTTTGTAAAATACACTGTGAAACAATACATCTTTTTTGGATAAAGTTACTTTCTCCTTTCTTAATTAATTTTACTCTCATTTCTCCTACTGAAGACAATAACAACAACAAAAGAATACATATGTATTCGAATATAACTTATTGTAGATACATTTTACTTTAAACTTGAATCAATAAGTCTACATTATAATATTTATAATATGAGAAAAATCGTTATTTCTTTTCGTGTTTGTAGGGAAAAGGAAGAAGACTTATTTTTAATGCATTAACGAATTTGAGTAAATTCGATATCATGTATAAATTTAATGCTGAATTCATGATCCTCATTTTGGTTTTATTCAACACTCCCTAATCACTCAGTGCTTTCTTTGATACTAGCTTGACGAAAACAGAACAGTTAAAAATAATGAAAAATCAATAAAGGGACGTTTTTTTTTTAATGTGCAGTGTCGGACGCCATTTTCTCTTTATTACTGTGATTAATCACTGACAAGCTATTGAATCTACGGTACACATAAATGTTTGCTTTCGAAAACATATGTTGTAAATTCGAAGTGTGTAGAAGGGGGAAAGTTTCAATATCATGCACACGGACTATGCTGCATGTCTTTTTTTTTTTAATTGTACTTTAAGTCCCCGTAGTTCTTGACTTCAGTAAAGTTAGTACTTGTCGAGGTAATGGTAGGTATGCATTATGATATTATGTTTTTTACCATAATCTGTGAATAATTTTATGTAATCGATATATATTCTTGTTATAACTTAAAACCTTCAGTTTTATTCAAGGTCCAATATCTCTCGTTTTTGTGATCTTATTTAGATGGTAGTACTTGTGTGCATAATATAGTTTCATTATCATTTTTTTAAGCACCACCTGCGGACAATTTCACCTTCGCGTCTTACTATGGAGATCACATGGTTCTTCAAAGAGGGCCAAAGCAAGCGATTATATGGGGATATGGTCCTACACCCGGAAGCAACGTCACTGTGATGCTTAGCGGAGAAACACCAATCAGCGTTAAGGTAGATAAAGGAAACACGTGGAAAGTAAAACTTGCAGCAGTTACAGACACAAAGCCACATACAATAACAGCGATGTCTTCAGCAGGAACGATCATGATAAGTGATGTCTTATTTGGTGATGTATGGATTTGTTCTGGACAAAGTAACATGGAGTTTATTATGAACCATGTACGTATAGTTGTAAAACTATTTTGATTTAAACAAGGTTATATGATTTTGACATTTTTACTGAGTATGGATTCGTATGGCGGGTAGTGCTTACTTTGTCGACGCACACGGTCTCGCTCTTTTTGGAGTTCATGGGATGCCCTCATTATTTGTTTGTTACCTGGATTTACCTTCTTAATCGATTGATGATATTTGAACATCGGTAAAGTAATGTTACCTACCAGTGATCGAAAATAAAATGGGGAGGGTTAAGTGCTAAAAATAGTTAATACCCAGTATATTCACGTGTCTATTTCAAGTTTTAACCGTGCTATATTTACGTGTCTGTTTTAAGTCTGCAACTGTACTATATTTACGTGTCTATTTCAAGTTTGAAACTGTACTATATTTACGTGTCTGTTTTAAGTCTGGAACTGTACTAAATTTATGTGTCTATTTCAAGTCTGGAACTGTATTATATTTACGTGTCTATTTCAAGCCTGGAACCGTACCAGTGTGTCTTGAGTAATATTTAAATGTGTTGTCCATTGGGGAATTGTTTGGACAGTCTTTGTTACATTCACTACATTTCTAGGTTAGAGGTGCTTAAGTGCTTGGAATAATGGACTTCAATCAGCATATGTCTATAGCTGAAGACGGTATATTGACTTCTTTTTGTCTAACATTTTTTTTTTTTTTTTTTTTTTTTTTTTTTTTTATTTTGTGTGTGTCGTTAGGTTGTAGTTTTATATTGACGTTGTTCCAACACCTTTGATTCATTTTATATAACATAACAGAAAGCGTCGAAAGGAATAAAACGTCATCCAATGGTGTGTCAAGCAAATAGGAAATAAATGAATAAGAAATAATATTAGTTGTGATAAAATAGCTGTGACAACTTTGCATGTAATTTAATGCCACTAGAAAACAGGCAAAGGAAACAGAATGCTAATAATTCTTGTCGAAAAAACATATTTACAACTTTGCATGTTATTTAATACCACTGGAAAACATGGAATGAAGCAAAATGAAAAATAATACAAGTTGTGAAAACATATAGAATGTTACAACTTTACATGTAATTTTATGCCATAAACATTTTTTTCTCTGTAATGACTTAGATATAATGAAGCATTTAAACAAATTAGAAACTTATAACTTGCGGGATATCACATCCTACTTTGTACGATGATGTTGTTTTTACAGCACGTAAGATAGGATACGATCCATGTAAGGTTATCTATCTTTGGTAAAACTTTTTTCTAAAAGGTAATCAATTTAACACTGTAATAAGATCTTTGAATATTGTTTTATCGGCAGTAACATTGATTTTGTTATCCATAGTTCAAAAATAAAACTGAATAGTAATTGCTATACATGTACCGGGTATTAACACTCACGGTTCTACATCCTGTGGATACTTATGTTTTGGCATTCGCAAGGAGATATTTTCCTAAAATGTTTATAAGTTAACATCTTTACACTAAATCCATTTGATGTGTACTGATTGATTTTTTTGCAATTGACAAACGATAAATTTAATAGTTATGATTGTCTTGAACCAGCTTGCAGTAACTGCGAGTACTCTCAATTTGGTTCGTTGTGTTTTTTTAGTGTTTTTGTTAGTTGTTTTTTTGTGCTTTGTATCGATCTAAGGAGTCAAGCCCTTTTCAATCATACCACGTCTCCTTTACATTTGAAGGGATGACTGATATAGCTCTTTTTCTAAAGACTAGTAAATTTTAAAATAACTTGAGCTCTAAAGGCTGATTCTGGGATTTGATGTCTTGCACTATTATGTATATAAATATTGTGCAGAATACCTATAAATTGAATCATTAGTTAAAAAAATGTGTATCATTTGAATTATTTTGAAACAATCATTTAGGTAGACAATGCCACTGAAGAGATTGCCGATGCTGTTAATTATCCGGACATAAGAATTTTTACAGTTGCCATGGAATCTTCTACGGTACCATTATCTGATCTAAAAAGTGTTGAGGAAATTTGGTCTCTCCCAAACAAAGGTAGTTTTATTATTTGTAATGATAAAAGGGCAATCTAGTAACGACTTAGGCAAACGGGCAGCTAATAACATAGCGTTGATAATGTAGTTGTGACATTTAAAACTGTATGTCGAAGATGATTGATCCATTGATTTGTGTTTAACGCCTCTCGGCACTATTGGCTATTTCGTGGCGGTCAGTTGTCATTGGTGGGGGGAGCCGGAATGCCCGGAGATAACCACAGACCTTCGGCAGGAAACTGACAATCCAAGTCAATTAAGAATGGAGCCGAGCACACCTGCCACGTGTGGAATTCGAACTCACAACCTCAGTGTTGACAGGCTAGCAATACAGTAGTTGGACTACTTAGACCACTCGGCTACTGAGGCCCATTTATGTTAAATACACAAACATCATATTCCTTCCTTTGTAAAAGCACTTTTCTAGTTTGTCAAGATATCAACAATGTCTATGCCCACATTTGAATAAATGTCCATTCATATATGCAACTAAATCTTTCTTACCTTAATAATTTCTGAAATTTTTTTGTAAAATTAAAAGTCAGAATACACTTACTTCAAAATGTTGATAAACAGATAGTAAATATAATACCACCAGGCCCCCAGATCTTAAAATCATGTTTGCGGAACATAAGGCAAATGATGTTGTTTTAAGTTAATCAAAGATAAAACCAGGATATGTTCTTTCAATCATAAAGGTTACTATTTTGACAAACTGTTTTTGAAAGAAAATGCCTATTCAAATATAACTTGTATCTTTTAATATTTTTTAAGAAACGCTTGGAGGCGATGGCTTCTTTTCAGCCGTGTGCTGGTTATACGGAAAACGACTTTACAACAAGTTGAAATATCCAATAGGCCTAGTAGCGTCAACATGGGGAGGGACACCTATAGAAACCTGGTCCGATAAAGCAGCCCTCAAGAAATGTAATATTCCAACATTTAATAATGAAATGAATGTATCAAGGTAAGTTAAGTAGGTTTATAAAAACTTTCAAGGCTAAAAGAGAGGCGAAAGATGCCAAAGGAATAATCTAACTCACAAGTCGGAATTGATATGGCAGTGCTTTGGCAAAAAAAGAGAAAACGAAAGAAAAAAAAAACAACAGTATACAAAACACAACATATAAAATAAATGACTGAGCAATACAAACTCCAGCAAAAATCGGGGTGATCTCAGGTAAAGCAATTGTTTCAAAGATTAGGATCCAATCCTACTCAACATGTTTTCCTTTGCTGCACTTCAGATTCGTTCACAATTTTTAAATCTATATATTACTAGCGATAGCACCTGTATTTTAATACAACCGAAAACATCGCTTTTAGAAATCTCTGTCGATTTTCAGGAACCAAAATTGTAATTGTATAATTACCAGTCTATTTCTGCATTGACCCTGGTATAGATTTGAAGTTGGATATATCGGTACGAGACCGTAGAGTTGGGGGGTCAATACACGTGATACAGTTGACATGGTTAATCGACTTGTAGGAAAATATATATCACTCCCAATACAGAAAAAGCAAGTTATTAGTACTTATACATAAGATGATTCTTAATCTGCCAGAGAACGATAAGAAACTTACGATTTTTTCTTGACAAAAATGAGACAGTGGTGCTATTTGAAAATGTTATACGAAATGACTTTTCGTTAAAATAAAACAAAAGAACGAACGTAATTTAAATTTCAGAAGTAACTTTGAAAAAAAATATAATAAAAATGTATATGACTTCATTAGCAAATGTATCTGCTTACTTAAAAACTTCGCCAGAAGAGTTATATGAAAAGACGACTGAAATCGACACTACATAAGAATTTGTTAAGCTATAGGATTATTTTTGTCTCAACTCACAAGTGGCATGCTTTCGAAGCCTTAAAATACCAGAATAGTCGTTTAATCTGTAATTGTACCAATTTTGTCCTAAAATGAAAACAACGTTTTATTAATTTCATGCGTTCGAAGCGCTTTTCTTGATTTACTTTCATCATGTTCATCAGGAACGCTCAAAGCTTTGATTGTGACATTTTGACTGAGGGGATTTGCATGACGGTTGATGAATGCACAGCAGAAGACTCTTACCCTGTAGACGCACCCGGTGTCGCCTCTTTTGGTGTTCATGCTGTTCCGTTAATTCAGTTTTTCATCTTATTTATGTGATTTCTGTCGGTCATTGTTAACTGGGTATTCGTATATAACGTCCCTCTTTTCAGGTAAGTTACATGTAAGTTACATGTACTTTATATATTTGAAGTAAATCGCTTTGTTCACCTAAATATTCATTATGTATTAACCATAAATGACGTTCCCTATTGAAACATGAATCCGGTGAGATTTGAATAAATTTCCTAGATATATTCAAACAATTCCTATCAACCCATGTTTATCATCGGTTTTACAACCTAAAAATGCCATATCAGAAATTTTAAGTAATCATGGCGCACCCTTGATACATTTTACAAATAACTCATCTGTTTATAATTTTCAATATAGACCATACCCGAGAAGCGAAAACAAGACGTCATGTAAGATTTGAAAATAGATCATGAATACAACAAACTATTTCGATTGTAATAGAAAATATTTCCAAGTGGACTTGAATATCATTGTTAAATCTAACAGGGTTTTTAACATATAAATTTGTGATGCTGTGTAAAAAACGTATTGCGACAACGTAAGTTTATGTCTTTCAGTGTTTAATAATGACATTGATAAATAAAGAAATTGGTAAAAGCAGAAGACAGCAATAGTACGCCATTTAATACCAAATTGTATTAAGCGACATATTCATAGGCCTCCAAAACAAGTATCACTCACTGAAGCCATTGAAATTTCAAAATAATAGGGAACACTCACAAAAGCTATAAAACCAGGTTAAACACACACACACAAATTCATTTTTTCATAGTTTTTAAGGCTTATGCATGTCCACATGTATATACCAATTTATGAAAAAAAATCGTATTATCCAGTAAACATACATTCCTGTGACAATTATTTTTTTTACAGTGTGCCTACTGCGCCGTCACTTTTATGGAACGCTATGATGTTCCCACTAACAAATATGACCATATACGGTGCAATATGGTACCAAGGTATGATATATCTTAAATCGGTTATTTATTAATATAATAGCTTATAATCCAATGCGTTTTGGTATCTTGGAAGTGTATTACAGTGTAATTACCTAACAATCCCTGAAATGAAAGAAGTTACGTGACTATAATTTGAATTAGCTACTTTCACTTAATAAATGTAAAAGATACAGGTCAAAAATTAATATGTATCAGCTTCAATAATGACTTTTTGTCCTATCAGTTCGTTTTACGTTGGAAATGGTGCTGCTTCTTGTGTTTTGAACTAGAAAAAATGGTTTCACACCTTAAATGGAATATGTATCATTTGTTATAAATTTGCGGTCAAATAGAAGCTTGCTGTCATAAAATTACGTTTTGAAAACAAAAATATCTAATGTATTCCTAATCCAAGAACTATTTAGTAATTTGGTAATTTCAGCTTACACTTTTTGAGGTAAAGATTGCATTCATGCAATCCAACCCCTTATGGGACTGTCTTGATAGTTACCATTTTTCCAAAATTTATCACTTCTTTTAAGATAAACAAAATGTAGTGCACTGGGCACTTCATTTTATACAACCTATCCGTGAACATTTCAAGAAATATATCGATGAAATATATACTTCGATATCAAAGTTAAAGAATGATGTGTTTGTGTGTAACCATACTTGTTAAGGAAATAACATAACTTGGTAAAGGAGTATGAATCTAGTATTTGTTCAAAAATTGAGTATTCTCCCTTTGTTTATAATCGAGTTGAACCTCCCAATGCTTAATACAACAGATTGCTCAATTTTTAGTTCTCATTGCAGAATTAATGCAGTCTTTACCCTTCAGTGCATGAATGTCACGTGTTTATTTTTGTTAATGTTTATTTATTTGATTACAATAGCTATTTGTGGTCCTACTTTTATTCATTTGGAGCTAAATCTGTGATTGTTTGAATACCAATTAGTGTTTTGATTAATACAAAAAATATCAAGATAAAATTTGTCTGCAGAAAGATTTAATAAATTAACAAGAAATATGAATTTAAAATATAAAACTTGCAATAACCTGTGTGATTACCTCACATAGCCCTCACACAGGACCTTAAATACAAGGTGATATTTACCTATGTTGTACTGTACTTTACGAATTGTCAATGTGTTCTGCTTGCTAATATCGTGATTTTTTTTAGTCAAAAACAAAATATCAGTTCCGAAATAACTTAATAATAATATAGATTTTTTTAGGTGAGGCAAATGCGATTCCTCCAGCAAACCCAAACACATATAACTGTACGTTTCCAGCAATGATATCATCTTGGCGGGAAAACTTCCATCTTAATTCTGAAATGCAAACAGACGAGCAATTTCCATTTGGATTTGTGCAGGTTAGATTTAAAACCTTTTCGTCTTTTCCCCGTTCCACATTTTCCTTAACCCACAATATAACGTAGAGAAATTATCTAGATGAATGATCAAGACGACAGTGGTTTAGCGATTTTCAAATATCGCAAATTGATTAGGAAGTGACGAATCAAAATAACAAAAAGAAAGTGAGGGGACCGCACGAACTCCAAAAGGAGCGATATTGGGAGCGTCGACAGGGTAAGCGACTCCTGTTATTTCATACTTAATGAAAATATCACATTCAGGATACAGACACAATCGGTTAAGTTACAGATCAGACTACTGCTGGTATCTAAAGATCAAAGACCGCGAAAACATGTCGCTAGTGAGTTGAGACACCGACACATCGTATCGGTCAAACAATTCGTAATGGTGACCGCAAAATGTATGTAGTGTCGATTTTTAAGTCGTTTTTCCTCAAACTTCGACTTTCTACTTTCGGTAGTATCCCCTATTTCAAGTTTCACTGGGATATATGAGATGTAAGCTCTCATTGAAATATGGGTTTTTGAGTGACAGAACTTCATCAATATATCTGAAAGTGAAATTAAAGAAATTTTCAAGATGCTTTTAAAATCTGTTTAATGAGAACTGATGATGTAGTCGATCTTTCAATTGAGCATGGGGAATTATAGAAGTGTAAAGCGTAGAAATATCAAAAGCAAAACTTTTGATTCTACTGCAACTTTGTAAAAATTGTGATTGAACATTTTTGACTAGATCTTTAGAATTTTTGAAAATCCACATCTGATTGACAATGCTGGTCGAATATACCTTATCATAATGTTTCTACAGGCCATCTTTTATTGTAGAAAGAATAATGACAAGAACTTTAAAAAGATGTTTAGTCAAACATCTTGACGACCGGCTATTATATATTGTTCTTTAATAAAGATTTTCGTGAAGTTTTGGTATCCATATTAAAGAAGGGAGATTTTCATCGTCATTTTTTATTTTAATTCTAAAGACGATTTTCAAAAATTTTGTTTTCGTGAATGATGTAGGGTAAATGTGAGCTGTGAATTCTAAGTTCTATATATTAGGGACCTTCAACTGTTCATGGTAGGCCTTATATATACTGAAGTATGATGTAACTGACGTATTATTAATAAATTAATCTAAAGTTAAACAAAACTATGTATAATTACTGCTGCGGTTTTGAATTTTGGTACTACATTTTACCTTAAATGTAAGAAATTGGCCGTACAGATAAATATTTGAGCATCTCTAATTAGTGAGTTGTCTATAATACTTCATTTTCCTAAAAATATTCTCACAACCATAGTTATTTAGCACATGTTAGGTTGTAATATGATAGTTTGCATAATTATGATGACTTGACATAAAATTACTAAAAGTAGTTTCCATGAATTTTCCAAGAAAAAAACATCCATACTGAATTCAAATCGGGATATTAGTTAAAAGACGAAACGTATTTTTAACTATTTGTGTCATTGAGTTTCTGTCTTATTAACGTATACCCTAATCTTTCCTTTTAATAACAGTAGCTACATATAGCGTAACCATATGGGACAAGTGAGCGAACATCTAACCACATAAAAAGTTACCCAAAGCCATTTTAAATTAGTGGTTACTTCATTATGTTCTTCTTTCTTCCTTCATATCTCTCTTCTCCTTCTTCCTTCTTCCTTCTCCCTTTTCTATTTTTCTTTTCCCCACCACCGAGCTCCGTCATTTGTGTACGTGCATTCGTTCCTGTTTCATGCAAATCATATTTAATTTGATATTTATTAGGTTTGAATTAGTTTTGGTAAATGTATAATGGATTGAGGAAATAAAACAAAGTCAAATTTAAAACGACTAAGGAAGTAGTTATTTGCATAAGATTTAAAAGAATTATAAGTACCAACGACAATATTTTTGAAATACTATAGTAATCCAAGATTAACTTCAGCACCTATGTCTACACAATAATTTGTGTATGACCGGTCTACGATAGTCGGGGAGAAATGTGTTTTCAAGTGTATGCATTTGTTCATTATTACTTACGTCCGTTCGACCGTCCCGTATCAGGTAAAAGTGTTTAGTTAAGGTAGATGATAATCAAGAGGTAGTCACATAAACTTAGTACGTGTTGTGATTTTTTGAAATTGTATACTAAATAACGGTTTACTGAACATGGAATTTGCTAGAGTGATAGAGTGAAACCAACACATACTCATCTTCATTAAAATGAGAACATTTTGAATTATTTGCCTTATTACTGTTTTGATCCCCATTTCATGCTTCACTGAACACAAAAATGTGATAGTACGAGCGGAGCATTGGTATCCTGTGGGCACATTTGGTTTTCGATATTTGTAATAAAAACCTTCATTTTTCAGAACATTTTACTGTTGCATTTACAAATTTAAAACTATGGAATATCTGTCGTCGAAATTATAGACACAATTGTTGTCGGCGAAATAACATAGCACATAGCGTACTTGAAGACCTTTCATGTCAAGAAGATTTAAGTGCTTTTCCATGTTTATTAATTTATTTTTTTTTAATACGTTAATGACAACTTTTTGTCGATTTACAATGGCACTCAAAATGAAAAAAAAATCATAATCGTATTACTGATTCTTGTACTTGTTAAACCTTTTTTTTTTTTTAATTCCAAGAATAAATTATATTTACATCGGCTCAATCATTTACAACCTTTCTCTGATTTCTTGCTGGTATATCATGCGAGTGATAATAACAAAATATAGGCCGATCGTGTATATATTGAAAGATAGTTGCTTTTGAACTGGTAAGGAGAGTGGAACAATACATAGGGTGGTTCCAGTATTGTCAGGATACAAAATATTGATTTTTATTGGATTTAAAGGTCTCTTTGTGCATTTTTATATTTGTACAAGCTTTTAAACCAGATTTTTAAATGTTTTCCTGAAAATTTTCGGAAAACGTTTTATGATCAAAAACTTGGGGTAGCGGCAAAATAAAATATAATATTTCTCAACTGCCCCTGGTTCCTTTTGACCCACTTTTCCCCCACTTATGTCTTGTTTTGTCGTAAGAAAATAATAACGTTTGATTAATGCAGATCTCTTTTAAAACGAAATATCCAAGCGTCTTGCTGAAAACAACAAACAAAATTTACTATAGACATTTCTGTGTCATTTGGTCTCTTGTGGAGAGTTGTCTTATTGGCAATCATACCACATCTTCTTATTTTTCTATGTACACAATATGCTTGAGAATCTTCTTCTTGCACGTTTTACGAACTTATTCGGCAAATTCCTACATGCATTTGTTTTAAAATTTAATTTCACCTTTTTGGATGACCTCTATTAATTTGGAAAACTTACGTTACAGCTTGGTCCATGGCGAAATGATTCAACAATATCAACGGGATTTCCTGACGTCAGATGGCATCAGACCGCAGACTATGGTTACGTTCCTAATGCTAAAATGAACAAAGTATTTATGGCCACAGCTATGGATCTCCCAGATTATAGTTCACCTTATGGCGGGTATATAAATGATAAACCATCTTACTCAAAGCGAGAGACTATTATGGGATTGTTATATGTGAACGTTGATTGATGAAAAAAATAACACAGTTTGAATAAGATTAATTATACCTAAACGAAACATTTTATCGTTATTACAGATCAATAAGAATAGACTTTCATTATTTTTTTTAGTTTAATGAATTTGTTACGGCAATTAGGAGGGAGTTATGTGCATAATTATAAGTTAGACACTTATGAACGACCACAGCTTCAGAAGGTAGTAAAAATATGTTATAAATCTCATTCGTAGATTGCTCAACAATTATCACCATCCAATAAAATATATTTTTCCTTAAAAGTTTGAAAAAAAACATGTGATACTTTTCAAATGATGTTGTAGAAAAAATTTCGGTAAAACAATATATTTTATATTTGGTTCATTTATAGTATCCATCCAAGAGACAAACAAGATGTTGCAGATCGTCTGCTTTTATCCGGTCTTTCAGTAGCATATGGTAGAAATGCTGGGAAGTACCAAGGCCCATTTCCGACAAAATATTTTATGGACACACAGAGTAAAACTTATTTGATTACATATGATGATGATAGTGCTGAAATAGATGTAAGATCTGCAGAAGGATTTGAGGTACATGTAATAATTTTTGCTGTTATATGTAAACTGTGCACAGGGAAACAATTTGATCTTTGAGTGTTACCCGCGACCTTTATTGCTATATACAAGCAAATTATATAGGTAAGCAAAGAAATACACAGTAACAGTATATAGTGTACTGAAACTAGTCAAGAAGCAAAAGAATGTAAACCAGAACAAGTTATGTAAATCTACAGACCCGAAATATTACACTACAGTGCACGTTCCTTCGTTCATTGTTGGAAAATTAATCTTTGATATAGTTTAATCAATGTAAATTAAAGACTCCTTCTTATTTGGTCCAACAGAATAAAAGGACCTCCTGCTCATTTGAGCAACTGGGTCAGACATTTACAAATTCAGTATTATTATTCCAGTGCAAAAAAAAACGGTGACTGAACAACTTATTTTTATACACTGTAGCAATTTACAATATTCTTTCTCATCAATTCAAAGGGTAGGTTTTCCCTTGTTATGGTTTTTGATTTTGTTGTTGTTTGTTAAGGCTGCAGTTATCATATTAGATAAAAATCATTTACCGCGTTGAAATGAAGTGTTAGGCGGTAAGAAAAAGTATGTCTGAAATGAAAAAAAAATCGTTATTTGGAGAATTAGGTGTTGGTGACAGTTCCTTCATTTTTGGTGTTAAACTTTTTCACAACTTTATAAACCAGGGACGAGATAAAGTGCTGGAAATATTGTAATTTAATTGTGCATTATTCAAATGTATGTTGTAAGGGTGTTTTGGTTAATTTTGATCTCACGGACTTATGCCTCACATCATTTATACACTCTGTGTATATTTTGCAGGTATGCTGCTCTGAGGATAAGTCCTCTGATTGCAACACAATCGATTCTACATGGATAGCAGCTCCCATTACAGACCATGATAAACAAACTGTATCGATATCTTATAAAGGTTGTGCTAGTCCTTATGTGGTGGCCATAAGATATGCATGGAGAGAATCACCATGTTCTTTTAAAAAATGTGCCGTATATAGCATTGAGAACAATTTACCAGCACCACCATTTATTCAGCTCATAGCACAACCCTCAGACAAATTGTTGTACCATTATGGAAATGTCGCTATACCAGAACTGATTAAACATTAAGAAAAGAGAAAAAATATTTTTGTTATTTTTAATACTTATGTATGAAATATATGCCTGTATTTCTTTTAATAGTTTCAAGGATTTTTGTAAAGAATCTTTGCAACCGTGTTTACAATATTGCATGCACAAAATAAAAATTATCTATTTTATTTCGAAAAAAGATCTATAGTGGCCAAGGCCTTTTGATGTGCCGAAATATCTGTCCTTTACGATAAAATTTCATCTTTTTCGTATATATATTTAATCAGTTTTACAAAGGAGAAGAGCATACAAAGACAAGACCTTGTCTCATTATTTTAAATCATGTGTATTTTTCTATACTTCATGGAGAAGATGTATTGACACGACTCCAATACAAAACTAATACAAATACATTATTATTATTGTAAATCCTACCAGCTGATTTTCCATTTCTCTATTTGTTGTTAGATTGCAGATCAACGGTCTTTAGACATCTTTTCAGAATCCATCATTTTTGTTTTCAATTATTGGAGAATGATTATTTACCCTTCCAGAGCAATTGAGTTTAACTTCCTGTTTTTGGTGAGGTTTTTTTTTTTTGGTGGTGGTTCATGGGCTGTTGCTTGGAATTTTGTTGTTCTATATCTTCGGGTAATGGAGCGGACTGTCTTTTTGGACTTTTGATTATGATCTTCGTTTCTCTTTTTTTGGAAGATGCTATCCACATATTTACATTTTTGCCAGTTGTCAATCAGTACTGGACATCACAAACTTAAACGTTTAATGTCACAGCAGAAAATATCTGACAACATATACGTACAGCGAAACGATTGTTGATTGACGTCAGTATGTTAATTGTCGCAAAATCTACCGTAAATTGTCACAGACAAAACCAATAAGTGATCAGGATTATAGTACCATTTAAGGTTAGTCATATCATATACACTTAATTTTTCAAGTCATTGAAAACTCTTTTGGCTATCTCCGAAAGCAACAAACACACACATATGCACACAGAGGAAAATAATCTTCACCCGTGTCTAATTATCTTAACCCGTTCTACCTCATATGGAGCTATAAGAAATAATGTCGAAAAAAGATGGACAGCTTCATGACCGAAAGAAAAAAAAAACGAAGATTATAAACAACTCTCCATAACACTACAATAGAAGCTAAAGATATTCTTATTTAATAAAAAAAAAAATAATAATAATACTTTTACTTGGAAATAATCTGTTGATATCGTGTAACTTAAAACATTACTTTCAATTTTGCAACTTTTGTACATTTGAAAGATTTGCGCTAATTTTTGTGGCAACATATTCAAAAGCAGATATATATCAAACAAAAAGTGGGTCTTAATTCTCTTGGAAGATCAAAGTATACACGCGACACCTCAAGTTTTCATATCGGGTTTCGTTACATTGTCATTTTTTGCTGTCCAAACCGTTAAAGTGTAACCTCGGGACTTCCCAAGTAACCATTCAAATGAATCTAAAGAGTCAATCAGCTGCTCAGCCCTAACAGGAAATGTGACTGGCTGTTGTAAATCCTTTACAATATTATACATATCCTGGACCATTTCCATTGTATAGTTTAAGTTGTAATTATTTCCTTTACTTTTAGTTGTCCAACCTAGAGAAAGAACAACGTTTGGAAATTCCTGAATTGCCTCCAAAAATGCGTTTGCGGGAATGCGGGGATCTGTGCCATCCGGACCTTTAAGTATATCAGCATTTGCCCATACCGGACCTTTGATTTTGGAACTCTTCCTTGACAAAATCTGCAATGCTGGCTTAACTGCGTCAATAGTTTTAAGATCGAGTTTCATGCCTTTATCGACCTGTAAAATATATTCAATATTCATTGCACGATATTGCTTTTCTTAGTACATATTATGTATATATATATCGTAAAGTACTACTTTATAATTTCATTTTATGGAATGCTAAAACACGTATGAGTAATTATCGTTTTCATTTATTTCACCGAAACTCATTAGAGTTTCATATTCTGCAATATCGAAGCAAATGACAAGTAACCGGAGACAAATGTTATGTTTTATTTATTCGTGCTGCAACATTCTGTTATTTCATTTTTTTCATGGAAAGACCTATAGGATTTGTTTTGATTATATTTTTTTTTTTCAGAATGCCGATTATATATTTGGTATATGACATCGATCTGTGCAGTTGTTGCGCTTTAAAATTCAACCGTATTTGACCGAACACTATTCTTTGGTAGAGTTATCTCCCCCGAACACTGGATTTCTTGTTATCACCCCTCTTTTGCAACCGTCAAAGTAATCGACAAATTTATTTTTACAAATTGCTTGTTATATCACCAATTTTTACCAAAGCGAAACCGGAGATTCCAAATGCCCTTTTTGTATTTGACATAAGTGATATACAAATGTAACTCAAGAAAAGTTAGTTATAGAAACCTACGGTATTTTGATTTGATGGCCTTGGTCAAAGACGTATAACTAAAATATACGTCCTTGCCTTGGTCCACCAAAAGGAATTTGATTTTTGATTGATTTCGCTTTCCCTCAGAAACCGTATAAATCATGACAAAATAACTTTACCAAATTGTTCGTGAACATTTAAAACAAGTTAAATCTGTTATAACAAAAAATAATCTAACTTATTAACCATACATAGAAGGGATCTAGGGTATTTTGACTGAGATCCTTTATATTTGGTATAACATCATGGTACATGATAAAGCTATTGGGTCTTTTGCATTAGGTTGAGAGACGTATGATCTTGAAAAGATCAACAGAGAGTGTCCTTGTGGAACTGGAAGTAGCCATTTTTGAACTAAATGTTAAAATATCTAGAAACAATATATTTTTGGAATCAGTGTGAAGTAACCTATCATATTAAACAAGAAGTAACATTCTGAAAACAGGAAGTACCAAGTTATGACTCTTATTTTGTTGATTTTAGCATCTTTATTTGATTGTTTGTCACAAACCTTTTTTTATATTGTTTAATAGCAATAAAATATTAAATTCAATTGAACTCAATTAAAAATCACACGCAACTACATGTAGTTATAACTCTTCCTTCCAACTTCAACGTCCAATGGGGTGAAGAATCAAGCATTTTTCAAATGTGCTTTGATGTAATTCAAATGGAATTTCGATATCCGATAATTGCATCTATGGCAATATCAATTTTGAGGCATTGTGACAGGAAGGCAAAATTTCACTGTAGCATTGTGAAACATAACTTCTTCAAATAGTCCGCCTTAATAATTGAGTAGCTTTCATGATATTTGGTATGAATTGTAGCGAGGAAATCAATTGGAAAAAAAGAAATTAAATTATCAGTATACCTTAATAATTTCGTCGATCCATTGGTCGAATGTAATGTTGTTGTTATCCCCGATATCATGAGCCATTATTGGAATGTCCCTTTTGTTAATTGTATTTTGTCGAAGTAACATGATGTCACCTTCTATCATCATTACATCACCTACAACAGTTTATCCAAGTTTTGATTCATTAATAAATAATAAAGAGTACGGAGATAACAAAACAGTATTAGATATGAAGGAAACATAATATCATAGAATAAACTTCCAAGCACCCTCCATATTCCCTTTCTGAAAACAAAACGCACACAAAAAAGCAAAAAAAAAAAATAATGTAAATGTACGAATTAAATTGCTTTTTGGCCTTCGAATTTTTCCATATTCAAGGTTTATAATTATATAGGTATATGTTTAGGTGTTCACCGACTTCTGAATTTTATCTTTATTCAGATCATTCATTAGTTTTCCTATAAAAAAAAAATACACGCTAACATTAGACTAGTGTGTGTTCTCCTGCATTTCAGTTCCGATACGTAAATGAGGATCTGTCCTCATAGTCTTGATTCAGTGACTTAACAACCCCCTCAATGACTTCTTTGAATATTTCAAATTTCCCTTTTTTTTCCTTCTTTTTGTTGTATAATACAAACTATAAGTAACTAAATATTCAATCAGCTTCAACTTTACCTTGTGTGGCAGTATTTAATAAATGCCATGTATCTGTGTTATGGCTCCAAAGTATACCACTTGCGTCATGTGGAGCAATATTAAAATATATTAAAGGACTTCCAGCAGATGATGAAACATCTACATAATTTTGATACATGGCTTCATCAATGTTGTACAACAATTTGTCCGTGTCTGCATCATTCCTCAACAGAAGTAAATCAAATGTTGTGCCATTGACTCTCAGTGATTTGAGGAAATTATTAGTTTCACACTTGGGTTGGTGTCTAAAATCCATTTTATACCCTTCCATGATGATTGTATAGTGTTGTCTTCCATTTCTACTGTTATCTTAGTTGCAGGAAAATCAAGATTTTTTATCAAATCACTAATGTATTCGGAAGTACCGTATTCTATCCCATACAAATCACAAAAAGTTTTGGAAATAGCAAGATTTATTCCAATGTAATTATCCATTACTTGTAAAGCAGACAAATCTTCCTTAAACCTGAAATGGCATTTTTTCCGAATTTATTACGCAAATAATTTTCCGCGTCATCGAAAAATGGATTAAAATTCATGGTGTCTGTACTGATTTGAAAGCCAGGACAGTTAATACGGCCAATAATGGGGTCTGATTGGTTGAAACTTGAAAAAAAATAAGGACAAAATCACATTGCAATTTATTGGCAGCATGGTATTAATGTCATATGAAACGAGTTTCTTGTAATTTTAATGTTATCGAAATTATATACAGAACCAATGCATGTATATATACATTTACTAAATTAAGTCCTGTATGCACGTTTTCTTTATATTTATTACGAATCTATAACGTATTATCGACAAATAATATCTCATTCAGTGATTGTTTATCACAAGTTAATTAACTTTCGAGTTTGTTGCCGAAGTTTACCGGGTCGTGACATTGATAAACAATCAGCACAGAGCAAGTTGAGTACAAATAAGTGAATCGATAGAGCCATGATATTTTTTTTTTTTATTTTCCATGCGTTCCCATTTGTAAATTAAACTTTTCCTTAATAGTTGTTAAAAGATTTGTTGTATAAAATTTGTTCTTTATCAATTAGTTATTACTATTTACCTTCTAGTACACGTTTGTTTACATTTCTAACGAGAGGTCTCGAAGTTGAGGTCACTGCATACGGGGAAATATCGGCGAATTAGTGAACGGGAAGACAAGAATACAATAGCAGTACATTTATGAGGATTTTGATAAAATAAAGGATTTCTTTTACAAGAAAGTGCACGTACACTTGTTTTACAGTAAAACTTAGCCATTCAACTTTTTTTAAATTTGAAGTTTCGTATGACTCTGATGTTCCTTTCACGAATGTAAATCTATTCAAACATTAGTCTGTCCATGAAAAATATCTTAAATTGTTCACAACGCAGAAAATAGTTTAGTATTTGACCATACAAGAACCTTTTTAATATACAAAACTATTAAACTCGCCAATTTATTAGTGACATGGGGAAATTGCTCATCATACGTCAATACATTTTGTTTTCTTGCTTCCATGTTCGAGGTTATTTAATTTCAACGCCATTAGATACTACTGTAGTTTTCACGTAAATTATGTATCTGCCTCGTTTTGAAAACCTACAGAAATAATTTAGAACATTAACAATATATAGAAACTTTCAATTTTTTGTTTTCTTAAAACCTAAATTGCTTACGATATGTGCGTTTATTTTTAGGCAGTTAAGCTGCCTTATGCTACCACCCTAGATTTGTGTTCTTCCCACTGAATGGCGAAAAAAGTGCTATTGTTATTATCTAGCTGGCTTATTGTGTTATCAATAACTAACTGGGCACTTTTTTCATACTTTTAATTCTGGAATACAAAAAATATGACCAGAAAAACCTTAAATGATCGTCGAACAACCCAAAAGTTTTGAAGTTGCACATAGGAAGTAGTGCTCAATAGAAATTCGTAAGTAGTTTATTTTCCCCTGTGCTTTTGGCTAAGATGTCAAAGAACAATTGTATGAAATATTTAATTGCCGAAAACCTCTAAAGACAAGTCGTTTAAATTTCCCAAATGGCAAAAGTCGTAGGAATATTGTTTGTCGTAGATACGTATTAAATACGTCAGTAGTCTATTAATAAGTTGGCGGCAATTTCAAATTAGAAGACGAAATTTACGTACCTTTTAAATTTGGAGGGTTCTGATGATAGAAAGGTAATTGTTGTTAATCATGATATTCTTTTTGTTTGAGATGAGTGTTAATAAATTGTGTATTCACATTTGAATTTCATTCTTTTATATTACTCCGTTTTTCACTTAAATTACCTTGTCAAGTAATGAACCAACATGATTTTTACACTTGTTGAATTAAACCGGAAATCAAGAAGGTCTTACTAATTACAGACAAGAAGATTGTAGAGACAATAAGCGACAAGAAGAAAAAACTTAGCGACAGGAAGAATGAATTTGCGACAAGAAGATAAATTTAGAGACAAGAAGATAAATTTAGAGACAAGAAAGTTTATACACTATTAGAATAATAAATTTATAGAAATTCAATTAATTACAGTTGATTATTTTCTGTTGTGTGAAGTTTTAACTGTTACATTTAGTAGCCATCAATACTTCTTGACGCTTTTGTCGTTTCTTGTCCCTAATTAGTGAGACCTTGTAAATATGTGAAACTTGCCGAGAATGACAGTAGTATGTGATATATATAGATTTTAGACTCAGAAAGATCGTGTGATAATAGAAAGTCACACGAAAATGTAGAAACCCCATTCATATATCACTGTATACAGGTACGGATGTCTGAAAAATGTATAAAATCAGTGAAAATCAAAAAAGAGCAAATGTGAATTGGGAAATATATGCGGATAAAAGAATTCGGTCTACATCACCTTGATCTTGACATGAAGCCAGTGTCCTACTCTCAGGCAATTGTTTATATCCATGGGAAGATTTTGGAGCTCAAAATATACGTTGATATTGGGTCTTCCAATGCAAAGAAACAAGTGCCTGTGGTCCGACTTTGACATTTCAATGTTTACGATATTTTTCTAAACCAGAACTTTTTTATTTCTGGGCCTAAAAAAAATCTTCATCTAAGGCTCATTTTAAAGAAGATATATCTTTCAAGAAGTGTAAAGTCCAAGAATGTTTTACCAACCGTTTATTTATTCCAATATTGTTATAGTTCTCGAGTAACATCATGGACTTGGAGGGGGCGGGTCATATATATTTACTAAAGGCAGGTCAATCAGACCTCACCTTTGATTCCTGTTATAGTAAGGCTTTGTCTGATTTGTGTCATACATTTTGTACTGTAGAACTTAAATCGAACAAACTCAGTGTTCTCCACAGGGAAGCAAGTCAACGCACACTATTGCAAAGTTGTACCATGCCATTTAACTTATACCACTAAAAGGCAACTCAAATCTATATTAACCACTAAATTTAAGAATTCACAATATAATTCTGTCTGATAGACCTATCAGAGACCATGTGTCAACTTACAACAGAGGCAGACTAGAGCATACTATATTAAATGACATGTTCATTGTATGTATAAAATTGAATGAAAGGAATAAAATTTAACATAATTTTATCTCTCTGACACTCAAACTGCTCATCTTTTTAATTTGTCGAAAATCAAACTTTGATCTGATCCTAAAAAAAGAATTTCCCATGATCCCATAATGATTTCTTTTCAATTTCATTGACAAAACTTGTGTAAATATATTTTATCATGATTGTATGTCTAAATAAACAATATAAAAGATTTGTATTTGTTTTTATTTCAGCTAGATTCCAATTCTTGGCTTTTAATATCCTAGAAGTGACAAAACATACATGTACAATACATGATACTATCTAGTAGCTGCATTGACTAGTCATCATAATAATTCCATGACAGCTATGAAATTCTAGACAGATATGATCGAAGTACATGAACTATTAAAATTTTTACCAGGTCTTATCATATGACGACTAGTCAGACAAATTTTGGTTCAGATTTCTGACAGGAATTTTTACAAAATTGCCAGGGGTTACAACACATGAATATTATTTTCATGGAGTTTACTGTAACGGTCAAGTTATTTTTAGAGGCTGTCTAATGATATGTCTGTGCAACTGTTACTATAAAATGTGGGAGATACATCGTATAATATGCACACTATTAATATTTATATACAAGTAGTAACCCAGGTATCAGTTATATAAAGATAGTTTGAATACGTATACATAATGATGATACAATGTGCAGATACATGCAATTTGTTTTATAAAGTATGTAAGAAATGAAGAATATAAACATATTAAAAAAGACAGACACAATATTTGTATGAAACTTGATGTAAATGTAATAGGTTGGACACTTAGAAGTACAATAATGTAAAAGAAAATTAAAAACATTTCTAGCCCAACAACATAATCATTTTGTGTAATATGATCTATGCAAGATTAACAATAAAATTACATCACCTCACATTGTTCCCAGTATTTTTGAATCAGTTTTTGTTAGGATTGACACCTGCTGATCTGACTAAAAATGCTAATGTGGCATATGAAAACTCTTAGTACATAGTGAAAGTAAACTATACACCACTGTGGAAAACCTTAATTCTGATGACATTATTGCTGCATAAGTTAAATTCATTCACCAGGGTATCGAGAAGTTGATAGAAATAAGCATTTGTATGTCACATACGGCCTGTAACAATGAGCAAAACTCATACCACATAGTATGAAGCTGTCAATGGCCTTGAAATGACAAATGTAAACAATTCCAACAAGAAAACTAGCGTCCTGATTTATGTACAAATCAATAATGAAAAACAAATATGGTATAGAGCAACAAACGACAACCACTGAATGACCTCGGACAGACACACACATAAGCTGGCAGGGTTAAACATGTTTACTGGCGCCAAACCTTCCCCTTACCTGGGACAGTGTAGATACATCTTCACAGACTTTCAATCATCGAAGGGATACATATTTTAAAGTATTTTAAAAATGAATAATAAACGTTTGAAAACAAATGTTATATTGTTAGAGAAAAATGTGTAGGATAGTGAAAATCAATACAGCACATGACAAAAAAACAAATCTGAAAAATGAGCTCGAGATAAAACAAGCTACACTGCCACAGTTTTCATCATATTTTTTGATTAACTGCCTATAGCGCTTACAGTGCTTTGATTTAAGGTTTTCTGCAAAGCTGAAAATGCTGTACCCTTGATGTTCATTTTCCCACCGTACTGTCTCTTGTTTGTGTATAAGTCTAATTGAAAATCATATCATATATCTCCTTATGTTTGTATATGCCAATAAATATTATCTTAACTTTTCAATAATTCGTCACCTGTCCATGTCAAACTGGTACTTGGAGACAAGATTGGAATGGAAATCAAGACTGGTTTATCTAAGACTTCATTTCTTAAAGTACGTAGAACCGACTTAGCTTCAATATTATTCTTCACATTTATCTTAATGCCAGTATCAGCAGCACTCAACAGTTTAATCGTGTCCATGAGTTTAATACCATCACTTGCTACAATAACGGGATCATTTCCGCTTTCAGTTTGTATGAGTACTTCTACCATGTTGTTTTTGCCTAAAAAATCATTTTCGTTTTCATGATACTGAGAAGACTAAAACACCATAATGATTGAAAATTTGGTTAAAAAACGGTTTACTTTGTAATATCTCCAATTAGTTATGATAAGCCCGAGAACCTTAAACATTCATATGTAAATGTGTTCTCCCTACATGTCCACTTAGTGTGACATTTGTCATTTGAGGTACAATGAAACACAATTGATAATCATAAAATTGCCTTTTAGAATGATTGTGCATGTGAATTTCTATTTACTGTTATACAACCTACAGTCAGTATGAATCTACATTGAAAACTGCCGGGAGTCAGTTTATACAAATCCGGAAAAAAAGAGAGTAAAAACTCAAAAAAAAAACTCCCATATTATCTTCAATTATGCACACATGCTAAGCTTTTATAGCTATCATGCTGTCACCGTTTTGTTTTACTCCTCGCTTAAGGTTCTAGTTTCGCTTAGTGTTGTCTGTTGCACAATTTCTATTTTCTCTGAATATACATGAAATATTAGCCACTGGACGTAAATTAAACAATAATCTTTGTTTTCGTTAATACTTTTACATGTATATATAATATATAATATTAGATGCTCTCTGCAATGCTATTTAGCAAAAATTGTAATACAGTAGCTCTGAAAATCTTCTAAAGTCAAGGTATTGGATTATTGCTTATCTTTATTTATGAGTTTTATTCTGAATGGGCTCTAAAGTGACTGATTGATTTAATTCAAATTTATAGCGTACACTCAAATTAC
>JAASAO010002022.1:0-21556 GCA_017311375.1 Mytilus coruscus | reverse complement strand
TTTGAATCTAAGAATGAAAAGTTTGACACAAATTGAGAGATTTATAAGTGTACGGTTACTGATTTTATGTCGAAACAATTAAAAGCTACACTATTTCATCTTTGTTATAATATTCTTGTACTGGCCAGGTAATAGAGGACATTTGATACATTCAAATTTATTGTCAGACATAAAAGTGAAAGAATAAAGGTTTTGAAGTGCTATATTTGTTGCATTCAGCAATATAGGGTGCCAATATTGACCATTTTTCTTGGTTATTACTTACCGGCATTAACATTTCATCCTTTCGGTACCTGAGGATTGATAGTTTTACACAGGTTTGGAGTTTACGGTTACTAAAACTTTTGTCGACAACTATAAGAATGCATAATTTGACAACAATTGAGAGATTTATAAGTGTACGGTTACTGATATTTATGTCGATACCCATTAAAAGTGACAATATTTCATATGTTTTATAATATTTATGAGTTTAGATGGATTCTCAGACAAAAGTGAAGAAATGAATGTTTCAGGGTGCTGTATTTGTTGTCTGCATCTATAAATGGTGCCAATATCTATCCTTTTTGATGATACTTCTGTGCCAGCATGAACATTTTATTCTTATGATGGATAATTTGACACTGTATAAGTCTACGGTTACTTATATTTGTGTCGATAACAATAAAAGGCACAATATTTCTTTCTTTTATTGATATTCTTGTACCGGCTTGGTAATTGAGTACTTTTTGTACCTAAAGATTGATTGTTAGACATTAGAGTGAAGGATTTTAAGTTTCAAATTGCTATATGTGTTGTACTCATCAATATAGGGTGCCAACATTGACCTTTTTCTTGGTTATTCCATACCGCATCATATTTTATTCTTTTTGTTCATAGTTTTCAGTCTACGGAGACTAAAACTTTGTCGACACATAAAAGTGCCAATATTTCTTCTTTTATATGATATTTAGGTACTGGTCTGATAAATGAGTACTGTTATGCCTCATGCTGGAGTGTTGAGTTAAATTATATTTATTATTTTTTTTTTTTTTTTAAGGGTTAGTTAGGTTGTTAAATACTTTGTGTACTGCTGTCAAATGTCAGCATTTAATTAATCTAGGTGAAAAAGCTAGAATTTTCAGTTTGGACAACATTCAGATAGCCATCTTTAAATTTGTTAATTACTTTTTATATTAACTAGGATTTTCATAAAACTATACTTGATTTTCATCAAACTTACAGCTATCTCAGTTTAATATTGATCTTACTGAATCCCAGGCTGTTATGTACTTTGGTGTACTGCTGTCAAATGTCAGCATTTAATTAATCTAGGTGAAAAAACTAGAATTTTCAGTTTGGACAACATTCAGATAGCCATCTTTAAATTTGTTTATTACTTTTTCATATTAACTGGGATTTTAATAAAACTATACAGCTATCTTAGTTAAATATTGGTCTTACTAAATCCCAGGTTGTTATGTAGTTTGTGTATTACAGTCAAATGCAACATTCAATTAATTTAGGTGAAAAAGGTAGAATTTTCAGTTTCGACAACATTCAGATAGCCATCTTTAAATTTCTTTATTCCTTTTCATATTAACTGGGATTTTAATAAAACTATACAGCTATCTTAGTTATATATTGATCTTACTAAATCCCAGGTTGTTATGTAGTTTGGTGTATTACAGTCAAATGCAACATTTAGTTAATTTAGGTGAAAAAGGTAGAATTTTCAGTTTCGACAACATTCAGATAGCCATCTTTAAATTTGTTTATTACTTTTTCATATTAACTTGGATTTTAATAAAACTATACAGCTATCTTAGTTATATATTGATCTCACTAAATCCCAGGTTGTTATGTAGTTTGGTGTATTACAGTCAAATGCAACATTTAGTTAATTTAGGTGAAAAAGGTAGAATTTTCAGTTTCACAACATTCAGATAGCCATCTTTAAATTTGTTTATTACTTTTTCATATTAACTGGGATTTTAATAAAACTTTACAGCTATCTTAGTTATATATTGATCTTACTAAATCCCAGGTTGTTATGTAGTTTGGTGTATTACAGTCAAATGCAACATTTAGTTAATTTAGGTGAAAAAGGTAGAATTTTCAGTTTCGACAAATTCAGATAGCCATCTTTAAACTTGTTTATTACTTTTTCATATTAACTGGGATTTTAATAAAACTATACAGCTATCTTAGTTATATATTGATCTTACTAAATCCCAGGTTGTTATGTAGTTTGGTGTATTACAGTCAAATGCAACATTTAATTAATTTAGGTGAAAAAGGTAGAATTTTCAGTTTCGACAACATTCAGATAGCCATCTTTAAATTTGTTTATTCTTTTTCATATTAACTGGGATTTTAATAGAACTATACAGCTATCTTAGTTATATATTGATCTTACTAAATCCCAGGTTGTTATGTAGTTTGGTGTATTACAGTCAAATGCAGCATTTAATTAATTTAGGAAAAAAGGTAGAATTTTCAGTTTCGACAACATTCAGATAGCCATCTTTAAATTTGTTTCTAACTTTTTCAAATTAATTGGGATTTTCATAGAACTATACAGCCATTTCAGTTATATATTGATCTTACTTAATACAATGTTATGTAGTTTGGTGTATTGCTATGAAATGTAAGGATTCAATTCATCTTAGTAAAAAATCTAGAATTTTCAGATCGGACTGAATGTAGATAGTCATCTTTAATTTTTTCATAGCCTTTTCAAATCAACTTGACTTTCATAAACTGTACAGATATCTTACTTAAATATTGATCTTACTGAATCTCAGGTTATTTTGTAGTTTGGTGAATTGCGGTCAAGTTCAAGGATTTAATTAATCTAGGTTAATAAAGAACTAGAATTTTTAATTGCACTGAATGCAGATAGTCATCTTTAAATTTTTATAACTTTTCAAATCAACTTGGATTTTCATTAAACTTTACAGCTATCTCAGTTAAATGTTGATCTTACTGAATCCCAGGCTGTTATGTACTTGGTGTACTGCTGTCAAATGTCAACATTTAATTAATCTAGGTGAAAAACCTAGAATTTTCAGTTTGGACAACATTCAGATAGCCATCTTTAAATCTGTTTATTCCTTTTCATATTAACTGGGATTTTAATAAACCATACAGCTATCTTAGTTATATATTGATCTTACTAAATCCCAGGTTGTTATGTAGTTTGGTATTACAGTCAAATGCAACATTTAATTAATTTAGGTGAAAAGGGTAGAATTTCAATTTCGACAACATTCAGATAGGCATCTTTAAATTTGTTTATTACTTTTTCAAAATAACTGGTTTTTCTATAAACTATACAGCAAGATCATTTATATATTGATCTTACCGAATCCCAGGTTGTTATCTAGTTTTGTGCATTGCTGTCAAAGGTCAGTATTGGGGTTCAAAAGTTATAGGTCGTTGAAGAAAACTAGTATTGACTTATGTGTCACAAATTGCTGTTACAACAATCCAATGTGCTCCACCTAAAAAATTAAGAAATGATAGCCTTCCGTGAAGGAGTTTAAGTCAAGTTGCTATATTTGTTGTATTTATCAATATCTGGGTCCAATATTTACCCTTTTCTTGAATATTCTCTACAGGCATAATCATTTCATTCTTATGTACCCAGGATGAAAAGTTTTAAAATTTAAGCGCTTCGGTTATACTAAAACTTTTGTCGACATAAATAAAAGTGCCAATATCTTCTTTGAATGCTATTTTAGTACTGGTCTTATAACTGAGTACTTTTAAATACATCCCGATGGGTTGTTTGACATTAAAGGGAATGAAAACAAGTTTTAAATAATAAAATTTATTGGTATCACTGAAGTGTACGGCCGCACTTTCCGACCTCACTGAAGAAACGTTTGTGTTATAATTTTTTTTTAATGGTCAGGGTTTGGGTTAGGTCAAGGTTAGTGTTAGAGTTAGAGTTAGGTCAGGATAGTAACTTTGACGAGGGTAGTGGACTTTGACAAGGGTTAGTGAGGTGCCCTTTTCACTTCTGCGCATGTCTGCCCTTTCTTGTGACTGTGTATGCGTCAGAAATTCCCAAAATATTTCTAAGTACAGAGTATGAAAAGTGCCTTTGACTTCAATCTTGAAACAGGTGTAGAATGGATTTGAATAGAGATATTTTCTTAAAGTTAACTGTTCCGAAAAGATGAAAAGGCGATCTAGAGGATGAAAACTTATTGGTATCACTGAAGTGTACGGCCGCACTTTCCGACCTCACTAAAAAACGTTTGTGTTATAATTTTTTTTTTTATGGTCAGGGTTTGGGTTAAGGTCAAGGTTAGTGTAGGGTTAGGGTCAGGGTAGTAACTTTGACGAGGGTAGTGGACTTGACGAGGGTTAGTGAGGTGCCCTTTTTCACTTCTGCGCATGTCTGCCCTTTCTTGTGACTGTGTATGCGTCAGAAATTTCCAAAAATATTTCTAAGTATAGTATGAAAAGTGCCTTTGATCTCAATCTTCAAACAGGTGTAGAATGGATTTGAATAGATATATTTTCTTAAAATTAACTGTTCCGAAAAGATGAAAAGGCGATCTAGAAGATGGAAACTTATTGGTATCACTGAAGTGTACGGCCGCACTTTCCGACCTCACTGAAGAAACGTTTGTGTTATAACTTTTTTGTCGGTATCAACAAAAGGTGCCAACATCTTCCTTTCTTCCTGATTTTTTTGTCCGCATCATTATTTGAATCTAAGAATGAAAAGTTTGACACAAATTGAGAGATTTATAAGGTACGGTTACTGATTTTTATGTCGCTAAACAATTAAAAGCGACACTATTTCATCTTTGTTATAATATTCTTGTACTGGCCAGGTAATAGAGGACATTTGATACATTCAAATTTATTGTCAGACATAAAAGTGAAAGAATAAAGGTTTTGAAGTGCTATATTTGTTGCATTCAGCAATATAGGGTGCCAATATTGACCATTTTTCTTGGTTATTACTACCGGCATTAACATTTCATCCTTTCGGTACCTGAGGATTGATAGTTTTACACAGGTTTGGAGTTTACGGTTACTAAAACTTTTGTCGACAACTATAAGAATGCATAATTTGACAACAATTGAGAGATTTATAAGTGTACGGTTACTGATATTTATGTCGATACCCATTAAAAGTGACAATATTTCATATGTTTTATAATATTTATGAGTTTAGATGGATTCTCAGACACAAAAGTGAAGAAATGAATGTTTCAGGGTGCTGTATTTGTTGTCTGCATCTATAAATGGTGCCAATATCTATCCTTTTGATGATACTTCTGTGCCAGCATGAACATTTTATTCTTATGATGGATAATTTGACACTGTATAAGTTCACGGTTACTTATATTTGTGTCGATAACAATAAAAGGCCATAATATTTCTTTCTTTATTGATATTCTTGTACCGCTTGGTAATTGAGTACTTTTTGTACCTAAAGATTGATTGTTAGACATTAGAGTGAAGGATTTTAAGTTTCAAATTGCTATATGTGTTGTACTCATCAATATAGGGTGCCAACATTGACCTTTTCTTGGTTATTCCATACCGCATCATATTTTATTCTTTTGTTCATAGTTTTCAGTCTACGGAGACTAAAAACTTTGTCGACACATATAAAAAGTGCCAATATTTCTTTTTATATGATATTTAGGTACTGGTCTGATAAATGAGTACTGTTATGCCTCATGCTGGAGTGTTGAGTTAAATTATATTTATTATTTTTTTTTTTTTTTTTTTTTTTTAAGGGTTAGGTTAGGTTGTTAAATACTTTGGTGTACTGCTGTCAAATGTCAGCATTTAATTAATCTAGGTGAAAAAGCTAGAATTTTCAGTTTGGACAACATTCAGATAGCCATCTTTAAATTTGTTAATTACTTTTTATATTAACTAGATTTTCATAAAACTATACTTGATTTTCATCAAACTTACAGCTATCTCAGTTTAATATTGATCTTACTGAATCCCAGGCTGTTATGTACTTTGGTGTACTGCTGTCAAATGTCAGCATTTAATTAATCTAGGTGAAAAACTAGAATTTTCAGTTTGGACAACATTCAGATAGCCATCTTTAAATTTGTTTATTACTTTTCATATTAACTGGGATTTAATAAACTATACAGCTATCTTAGTTATATATTGGTCTTACTAAATCCCAGGTTGTTATGTAGTTTGGTGTATTACAGTCAAATGCAACATTTAATTAATTTAGGTGAAAAAGGTAGAATTTTCAGTTTCGACAACATTCAGATAGCCATCTTTAAATTTCTTTATTCCTTTTCATATTAACTGGGATTTTAATAAACTATACAGCTATCTTAGTTATATATTGATCTTACTAAATCCCAGGTTGTTATGTAGTTTGGTGTATTACAGTCAAATGCAACATTTAGTTAATTTAGGTGAAAAAGGTAGAATTTTCAGTTTCGACAACATTCAGATAGCCATCTTTAAATTTGTTTATTACTTTTTCATATTAACTGGATTTTAATAAAACTATACAGCTATCTTAGTTATATATTGATCTTACTAAATCCCAGGTTGTTATGTAGTTTGGTGTATTACAGTCAAATGCAACATTTAGTTAATTTAGGTGAAAAAGGTAGAATTTTCAGTTTCACAACATTCAGATAGCCATCTTTAAATTTGTTTATTACTTTTTCATATTAACTGGGATTTTAATAAACTATACAGCTATCTTAGTTATATATTGATCTTACTAAATCCCAGGTTGTTATGTAGTTTGGTGTATTACAGTCAAATGCAACATTTAGTTAATTTAGGTGAAAAAGGTAGAATTTTCAGTTTCACAACATTCAGATAGCCATCTTTAAACTTGTTTATTACTTTTTCATATTAACTGGGATTTTAATAAAACTATACAGCTATCTTAGTTATATATTGATCTTACTAAATCCCAGGTTGTTATGTAGTTTGGTGTATTACAGTCAAATGCAACATTTAATTAATTTAGGTGAAAAAGGTAGAATTTTCAGTTTCGACAACATTCAGATAGCCATCTTTAAATTTGTTTATTCCTTTTTCATATTAACTGGGATTTTAATAGAACTATACAGCTATCTTAGTTATATATTGATCTTACTAAATCCCAGGTTGTTATGTAGTTTGGTGTATTACAGTCAAATGCAGCATTTAATTAATTTAGGTGAAAAAAGGTAGAATTTTCAGTTTCGACAACATTCAGATAGCCATCTTTAAATTTGTTTCTAACTTTTCAAATTAATTGGGATTTTCATAGAACTATACAGCCATTTCAGTTATATATTGATCTTACTTAATACAATGTTATGTAGTTTGGTGTATTGCTATGAAATGTAAGGATTCAATTCATCTTAGTAAAAAAATCTAGAATTTTCAGATCGGACTGAATGTAGATATTCATCTTTAATTTTTTCATAGCCTTTTCAAATCAACTTGACTTTCATAAACTGTACAGATATCTTACTTAAATATTGATCTTACTGAATCTCAGGTTATTTTGTAGTTTGGTGAATTGCGTCAAGTTCAAGGATTTAATTAATCTAGGTTAATAAAGAACTAGAATTTTAATTCGCACTGAATGCAGATAGTCATCTTTAAATTTTTATAACTTTTTCAAATCAACTTGATTTTCATTAAACTTTACAGCTATCTCAGTTAAATGTTGATCTTACTGAATCCCAGGCTGTTATGTACTTTGGTGTACTGCTGTCAAATGTCAACATTTAATTAATCTAGGTGAAAAACCTAGAATTTTCAGTTTGGACAACATTCAGATAGCCATCTTTAAATTTGTTTATTCCTTTTCATATTAACTGGGATTTTAATAAACTATACAGCTATCTTAGTTATATATTGATCTTACTAAATCCCAGGTTGTTATGTAGTTTGGTGTATTACAGTCAAATGCAACATTTAATTAATTTAGGTGAAAAGGGTAGAATTTTCAGTTTCGACAACATTCAGATAGGCATCTTTAAATTTGTTTATTACTTTTTCAAAATAACTGGGTTTTTCATAAACTATACAGCAAGATCATTTATATATTGATCTTACCGAATCCCAGGTTGTTATCTAGTTTTGTGCATTGCTGTCAAAGGTCAGTATTGGGGCATTCAAAAGTTATAGGTCGTTGAAGAAAACTAGTACTTGACTTATGTGTCACAAATTGCTGTTACAACAATCCAATGTGCTCCACCTAAAAAATTAAGAAATGATAGCCTTCGTGAAGGAGTTTATGTCAAGTTGCTATATTTGTTGTATTTATCAATATCTGGGTCCAATATTTACCCTTTTTCTTGAATATTCTCTACAGGCATAATCATTTTATTCTTTATGTACCCCAGGATGAAAAGTTTTAAAATTTAAGCGCTTCGGTTATACTAAAACTTTTGTCGACATAAATAAAAGTGCCAATATTTCTTCTTTGAATGCTATTTTAGTACTGGTCTTATAACTGAGTACTTTTAAATACATCCCGATGGGTTGTTTGACATTAAAGGAATGAAAACAAGTTTTAAATAATAAAATTTATTGGTATCACTGAAGTGTACGGCCGCACTTTCCGACCTCACTGAAGAAACGTTTGTGTTATAATTTTTTTAATGGTCAGGTTTGGGTTAGGGTCAAGGTTAGTGTTAGAGTTAGAGTTAGGGTCAGGATAGTAACTTTGACGAGGGTAGTGGACTTTGACAAGGGTTAGTGAGGTGCCTTTTTCACTTCTGCGCATGTCTGCCCTTTCTTGTGACTGTGTATGCGTCAGAAATTCCCAAAAATATTTCTAAGTACAGAGTATGAAAAGTGCCTTTGACTTCAATCTTGAAACAGGTGTAGAATGGATTTGAATAGAGATATTTTCAAAGTTAACTGTTCCGAAAAGATGAAAAGGCGATCTAGAGGATGAAAACTTATTGGTATCACTGAAGTGTACGGCCGCACTTTCCGACCTCACTAAAAACGTTTGTGTTATAATTTTTTTTATGGTCAGGGTTTGGGTTAAGGTCAAGGTTAGTGGGGTTAGGTCAGGGTAGTAACTTTGACGAGGGTAGTGGACTTTGACGAGGGTTAGTGAGGTGCCCTTTTCACTTCTGCGCATGTCTGCCCTTCTTGTGACTGTGTATGCGTCAGAAATTTCCAAAATATTTCTAAGTATAGTATGAAAAGTGCCTTGATCTCAATCTTCAAACAGGTGTAGAATGGATTTGAATAGATATATTTTCTTAAAATTAACTGTTCCGAAAAGATGAAAAGGCGATCTAGAAGATGGAAACTTATTGGTATCACTGAAGTGTACGGCCGCACTTTCCGACCTCACTGAAGAAACGTTTGTGTTATAACTTTTTTTCTATATGGTCAGAGTTAGGGTTAGGGTCAGGTCAGGGTTTGGGGTTAGGTTAGGGTCAGAGCCTGGGTCAGGGGTCAGGTCAGGTTTCAGGCTGTAGGGCCAGGTCAGGTCAGTGTTAGGTGAGGTCAGGGGTTAGGCCAGGTCAGGGGTTAGGCCAGGCCAGGGTTAGGTTAGGGCCAGGCCAGGCCAGGCCAGGCCAGGCCAGGCCAGGCCAGGCCAGGCCAGGCCAGGCCAGTTAGGGGCCAGGCCAGGCCAGGCCAGGCCAGGCCAAATAGGCCCAGGCCAGGCCAGGCCAGGCCAGGCCAGGCCAGGCCAGGCCAGGCCAGGCCAGGCCAGGCCAGGCCAGGCCAGGCCAGGCCAGGCCAGGCCAGGCCAGGCCAGGCCAGGCCAGGCCAGGCCAGGCCAGGCCAGGCCAGGCCAGGCCAGGCCAGGCCAGGCCAGGCCAGGCCAGGCCAGGCCAGGCCAGGCCAGGCCAGGCCAGGCCAGGCCAGGCCAGGCCAGGCCAGGCCAGGCCAGGCCAGGCCAGGCCAGGCCAGGCCAGGCCAGGCCAGGCCAGGCCAGGCCAGGCCAGGCCAGGCCAGCCAGGCCAGGCCAGGCCAGGCCAGGCCAGGCCAGGCCAGGCCAGGCCAGGCCAGGCCAGGCCAGGCCAGGCCAGGCCAGGCCAGGCCAGGCCAGGCCAGGCCAGGCCAGGCCAGGCCAGGCCAGCCAGGCCAGGCCAGGCCAGGCCAGGCCAGGCCAGGCCAGGCCAGGCCAGGCCAGGCCAGGCCAGGCCAGGCCAGGCCAGGCCAGGCCAGGCCAGGCCAGGCCAGGCCAGGCCAGGCCAGGCCAGGCCAGGCCAGGCCAGGCCAGGCAGGCCAGGGCCAGGCCAGGCCAGGTTAAAGGCCAGGCCAGGCCAGGCCAGGCCAGGGTTGAGGAAGCCAGGCCAGGCCAGGTTAGGCCAGGGTTAGGCCAGGCCAGGCCAGGTTAGGCCAGGCCAGGCCAGGGTTAGGCCAGGGGACCTTATGAGATGCACCTTTGACTTCTGCGCATGTGCACCTTTTCACTTCTGCGCATGCGTGAGGGTTTTGGTTTGAGTTTGGCTTAGGTAAGGGTTTTCTATAAAAGTATACCTGATTTGCATATTGTGAAGCAGGAGATAACCTGATTTGGAATATAAGCAAATTTTGTTTTAAACGTAGCTCTTCGTTAGTGGTCCGATTTATAAACTGTTAAGCGTTTTAGAAAGATAATTTAATTGCGCACATTTTGATGTCTTGATATTGAAAATGTATTGGGGAATTCAAAAGTTATAGGTCGTTGAAGAAAACGTGTCAGAAATTGCTGGTACAACGATCCAATGTGCTCCACCTAAATATTAAGAAATGATAGCCTTCCATGAAGGAGTTTAAGTGTCAAGTTGCTATATTTGTTGTATTAATCAATATCTTAAATAATATTTACCCTTTTGTTGAATTTTCACCGGCATAATAATTTTATTCTTTATGTACCTCGCGATGAAAAGTTTTTCAAAAATTAAGCGCTGTAAGTCTACGGTTATACTAAAACTTTTGTCGACAAGAATAAAAAGAGCCAATATTTCTTCTCTTGAATGATATTCTGGTACTGGCCTTATAATTGAGTACTTTTAAATACATCCTGATGGGTTGTTTGACATTAAATGGGAATGAAAACAAGTTTAAATAACAAAATTTGTTGTCGGTATCAACAAAAGGTGCCAATATCTTCCTTTCTTCCTGATTTTGCTGGTCCGCATCATTATTTGAATCTAAGAATGAATAGTTTGACACAAATTGAGAGATTTATAAGTGTACGGTTACTGATATTTATGTCGCTAAACAATTAAAAGCGACAATTATTTCATCTTTGTTATAATATTCTTGTACTGGCCTGGTAATAGAGGACATTTGATACATTCAAATGGATTGTCAGACATAAAAGTGAAAGAATAAAGGTTTTGAAGTGCTATATTTGTTGCATTCAGCAATATAGGGTGCCAATATTGACCATTTTTCTTGGTTATTACTTACCGGCATTAACATTTTATCCTTTCGGTACCTCAGGATTGATAGTTTTACACAGGTTTGAGTTTACGGTTACTAAAACTTTTGTCGACAACTATAAGAATGCATAATTTGACAACAATTGAGAGATTTATAAGTGTACGGTTACTGATATTTATGTCGATACCCATTAAAAGTGACAATATTTCATATGTTTTATAATATTTATGAGTTTAGATGGATTCTCAGACACAAAAGTGAAGAAATGAATGTTTCAGGGTGCTGTATTTGTTGTCTGCATCTATAAATGGTGCCAATATCTATCCTTTTGATGATACTTCTGTGCCAGCATGAACATTTTATTCTTATGATGGATAATTTGACACTGTATAAGTTACGGTTACTTATATTTGTGTCGATAACAATAAAAGGCGACAATATTTCTTTTCTTTTATTGATATTCTTGTACCGCTTGGTAATTGAGTACTTTTGTACCTAAAGATTGATTGTTAGACATTAGAGTGAAGGATTTTAAGTTTCAAATTGCTATATGTGTTGTACTCATCAATATAGGGTGCCAACATTGACCTTTTCTTGGTTATTCCATACCGCATCATATTTTATTCTTTTGTTCATAGTTTTCAGTCCACGGAGACTAAAAACTTTGTCGACACATATAAAAGTGCCAATATTTCTTCTTTTATATGATATTTAGGTACTGGTCTGATAAATGAGTACTGTTATGCCTCATGCTGGAGTGTTGAGTTAAATTATATTTATTATTTTTTTTTTTTTTTTTTTTTAAGGGTTAGGGTTAGGTTGTTAAATACTTTGGTGTACTGCTGTCAAATGTCAGCATTTAATTAATCTAGGTGAAAAAGCTAGAATTTTCAGTTTGGACAACATTCAGATAGCCATCTTTAAATTTGTTAATTACTTTTTATATTAACTAGGATTTTCATAAACTATACTTGATTTTCATCAGACTTTACAGCTATCTCAGTTTAATATTGATCTTACTAAATCCCAGGCTGTTATGTAGTTTGGTGTACTGCTGTCAAAGGTCAGCATGTAATTAATTTAGGTGAAAAAACTAGAATATTCTGTTCGGACAACATTCAGATAGCCATATTTAAATTTGTTTATTACTTTTCAAATGAATTGGGATTTTAATAAAACTATACAGCTATCTCAGTTATATATTGATCTTACTAAATCCCAGGTTGTTATGTAGTTTGGTGTATTACAGTCAAATGTAAGGATTCAATTCATCTTAGGTGAAAAAATAGAATTTTCAGTTTGTACTGAATGCAGATAGTCATCTTTAAATTTTTATATTCCTGTTCATATTAACTGGGATTTTCATCAAACTATACAGCTATCTCGGTTATATATTGATCTTACTGAATCCCAGGTTGTTATGTACTTTGGTGTATTGCTGTCAAATGTCAACATTTAATTAATCTAGGTGAAAAACTAGAATTTTCAGTTTCGACAACATTCAGATAGCCATCTTTAAATTTGTTTATTACTTTTCATATTAACTGGGATTTTAATAAAACTATACAGCTATCTTAGTTATATATTGGTCTTACTAAATCCCAGGTTGTTATGTAGTTTGGTGTATTACAGTCAAATGCAACATTTAATTAATTTAGGTGAAAAAAGGTAGAATTTTCAGTTTCGACAACATTCAGATAGCCATCTTTAAATTTGTTTATTCCTTTTTCATATTAACTGGGATTTTAATAAAACTATACAGCTATCTTAGTTATATATTGATCTTACTAAATCCCAGGTTGTTATGTAGTTTGGTGTATTACAGTCAAATGCAACATTTAGTTAATTTAGGTGAAAAAGGTAGAATTTTCAGTTTCGACAACATTCAGATAGCCATCTTTAAATTTGTTTATTACTTTTCATATTAACTGGGATTTTAATAAAACTATACAGCTATCTTAGTTATATATTGATCTTACTAAATCCCAGGTTGTTATGTAGTTTGGTGTATTACAGTCAAATGCAACATTTAATTAATTTAGGTGAAAAAGGTAGAATTTTCAGTTTCGACAACATTCAGATAGCCATCTTTAAATTTGTTTATTCCTTTTCATATTAACTGGGATTTTAATAGAACTATACAGCTATCTTAGTTATATATTGATCTTACTAAATCCCAGGTTGTTATGTAGTTTGTGTATTACAGTCAAATGCAGCATTTAATTAATTTAGGTGAAAAAGGTAGAATTTTCAGTTTCGACAACATTCAGATAGCCATCTTCAAATTTGTTTCTAACTGTTTCAAATTAATTGGGATTTTCATAGAACTATACAGCCATTTCAGTTATATATTGATCTTACTTAATACAATGTTATGTAGTTTGGTGTATTGCTATGAAATGTAAGGATTCAATTCATCTTAGTAAAAAAAATCTAGAATTTTCAGATCGGACTGAATGCAGATAGTCATCTTTAATTTTTTTCATAGCCTTTTCAAATCAACTTGGACTTTCATAAAACTGTACAGATATCTTACTTATATATTGATCTTACTGAATCTCAGGTTATTTTGTAGTTTGGTGAATTGCGGTCAAGTTCAAGGATTTAATTAATCTAGGTTAATAAAGAACTAGAATTTTTAATTGCACTGAATGCAGATAGTCATCTTTAAATTTTTATAACTTTTCAAATCAACTTGATTTTCATTAAACTTTACAGCTATCTCAGTTAAATGTTGATCTTACTGAATCCCAGGCTGTTATGTACTTTGGTGTACTGCTGTCAAATGTCAGCATTTAATTAATCTAGGTGAAAAAAAGCTAGAATTTTCAGTTTGGACAACATTCAGATAGCCATCTTTAAATTTGTTTATTTTTTTTATATTAACTGGGTTTTTAATGAAACTATACAGCTATCTTAGTTATAAATTGATCTTACTAAATCCCAGGTTGTTATGTAGTTTGGTGAATTACAGTCAAATGCAGCATTTAATTAATTTAGGTGAAAAAGGGTAGAATTTTCAGTTTCGACAACATTCAGATAGGCATCTTTAAATTTGTTTATTACTTTTTCAAAATAACTGGGTTTTTCATAAAACTATACAGCAAGATCATTTATATATTGATCTTACCGAATCCCAGGTTGTTATGTAGTTTTGTGCATTGCTGTCAAAGGTCAGTATTGGGGCATTCAAAAGTTATAGGTCGTTGAAGAAAACCAGTACTGACTTATGTGTCACAAATTGCTGTTACAACAATCCAATGTGCTCCACCTAAAAAATTAAGAAATGATAGCCTTCCGTGAAGGAGTTTAAGTGTCAAGTTGCTATATTTGTTGTATTTATCAATATCTGGGTCCAATATTTACCCTTTTTCTTGAATATTCTCTACAGGCATAATCATTTTATTCTTTATGTACCTCAGGATGAAAAGTTTTAAAAATTTAAGCGCTTCGGTTATACTAAAACTTTTGTCGACATAAATAAAAGTGCCAATATTTCTTCTTTTGAATGCTATTTTAGTACTGGTCTTATAACTGAGTACTTTTAAATACATCCCGATGGGTTGTTTGACATTAAAGGGAATGAAAACAAGTTTTAAATAATAAAATTTATTGGTATCACTGAAGTGTACGGCGGCACTTTCCGACCTCACTGAAGAAACGTTTGTGTTATAATTTTTTTTTTAATGGTCAGGGTTTGGGTTAGGGTCAAGGTTAGTGTTAGAGTTAGGGTCAGGATAGTAACTTTGACGAGGGTAGTGGACTTTGACAAGGGTTAGTGAGGTGCCCTTTTCACTTCTGCGCATGTCTGCCCTTTCTTGTGACTGTGTATGCGTCAGAAATTCCAAAAATATTTCTAAGTACAGAGTATGAAAAGTGCCTTTGACTTCAATCTTCAAACAGGTGTAGAATGGATTTGAATAGAGATATTTTCTAAAGTTAACTGTTCCGAAAAGATGAAAAGGCGATCTAGAGGATGAAAACTTATTGGTATCACTGAAGTGTACGGCCGCACTTTCCGACCTCACTAAAAAACGTTTGTGTTATAATTTTTTTTTTTATGGTCAGGGTTTGGGTTAAGGTCAAGGTTAGTGTAAGGGTTAGGGTCAGGGTAGTAACTTTGACGAGGGTAGTGGACTTTGACGAGGGTTAGTGAGGTGCCCTTTTTCACTTCTGCGCATGTCTGCCCTTTTGTGACTGCGTATGTCAGAAATTTCAAAATATTTCTAAGTATAGTATGAAAAGTGCCTTTGATCTCAATCTTCAAACAGGTGTAGAATGGATTTGAATAGATATATTTTCTTAAAATTAACTGTTCCGAAAAGATGAAAAGGCGATCTAGAAGATGGAAACTTATTGGTATCACTGAAGTGTACGGCCGCACTTTCCGACCTCACTGAAGAAACGTTTGTGTTATAACTTTTTTTTTCTATATGGTCAGAGTTAGGGTTAGGTCAGGGTCAGGGTTAGGCTAGGTCTGAGTTAGGTCAGAGTTTGGGTTAGGGTCAGGTCAGGTCAGAGTTTGGTTAGGGTCAGGGTCAGGCCAGGGTTAGGTTAGGTTAGGTTAGGTTAGGGTTAGGGTTAGGGTTAGGTTAGGTTAGGGTTAGGGTTAGGTTAGGGTTAGGTTAGGTTAGGTTAGGTTAGGTTAGGCTTAGGTTAGGAAGGACTTGGCGAGATTCGTGCACCTTTGACTTCTGCGCATGTGTGCACCTTTTCACTTCTGCGCATGCGTGAGGGTTTTGGTTTGAGTTTGGCTTAGGTAAGGGTTTTCTATAAAAGTATACCTGATTTGCATATTGTGAAGCAGGAGATAACCTGATTTGGAATATAAGCAAATTTTGTTTTAAACGTAGCTCTTCGTTAGTGGTCCGATTTATAAACTGTTAAGCGTTTTAGAAAGATAATTTAATTGCGCACATTTTGATGTCTTGATATTGAAAATGTATTGGGGAATTCAAAAGTTATAGGTCGTTGAAGAAAACGTGTCAGAAATTGCTGGTACAACGATCCAATGTGCTCCACCTAAATATTAAGAAATGATAGCCTTCCATGAAGGAGTTTATGTCAAGCTGCTATATTTGTTGTATTAATCAATATCTTGGGCCAATATTTACCCTTTTGTTGAATTTTCTACCGGCATAATAATTTTATTCTTTATGTACCGCGATGAAAAGTTTTTCAAAAATTAAGCGCTGTAAGTCTACGGTTATACTAAAACTTTTGTCGACAAGAATAAAAAGAGCCAATATTTCTTCTCTTGAATGATATTCTGGTACTGGCCTTATAATTGAGTACTTTTAAATACATCCTGATGGGTTGTTTGACATTAAATGGGAATGAAAACAAGTTTAAATAACAAAATTTGTTGTCGGTATCAACAAAAGGTGCCAATATCTTCCTTTCTTCCTGATTTTTCTGGTCCGCATCATTATTTGAATCTAAGAATGAATAGTTTGACACAAATTGAGAGATTTATAAGTGTACGGTTACTGATATTTATGTCGCAAACAATTTAAAGCTTACAACTATTTCATCTTTGTTATAATATTCTTGTACTGGCCTGGTAATAGAGGACATTTGATACATTCAAATGGATTGTCAGACATAAAAGTGAAAGAATAAAGGTTTTGAAGTGCTATATTTGTTGCATTCAGCAATATAGGGTGCCAATATTGACCATTTTTCTTGGTTATTACTACCGCATTAACATTTTATCCTTTCGGTACCTGAGGATTGATAGTTTTACACAGGTTTGGAGTTTACGTTACTAAAACTTTTGTCGACAACTATAAGAATGCATAATTTGACAACAATTGAGAGATTTATAAGTGTACGGTTACTGATATTTATGTCGATACCCATTAAAAGTGACAATATTTCATATGTTTTATAATATTTATGAGTTTAGATGGATTCTCAGACACAAAAGTGAAGAAATGAATGTTTCAGGGTGCTGTATTTGTTGTCTGCATCTATAAATGGTGCCAATATCTATCCTTTTTGATGATACTTCTGTGCCAGCATGAACATTTTATTCTTATGATGGATAATTTGACACTGTATAAGTTAGGTTACTTATATTTGTGTCGATAACAATAAAAGGCGACAATATTTCTTTCTTTTTATTGATATTCTTGTACCGGCTTGGTAATTGAGTACTTTTTGTACCTAAAGATTGATTGTTAGACATTAGAGTGAAGGATTTTAAGTTTCAAATTGCTATATGTGTTGTACTCATCAATATAGGGTGCCAACATTGACCTTTTTCTTGGTTATTCCATACCGCATCATATTTTATTCTTTTGTTCATAGTTTTCAGTCTACGGAGACTAAAACTTTGTCGACACATATAAAAAGTGCCAATATTTCTTCTTTATATGATATTTAGGTACTGGTCTGATAAATGAGTACTGTTATGCCTCATGCTGGAGTGTTGGAGTTAAATTATATTTATTATTTTTTTTTTTTTTTTTTTTTTTAAGGGTTAGGTTAGGTTGTTAAATACTTTGGTGTACTGCTGTCAAATGTCAGCATTTAATTAATCTAGGTGAAAAAGCTAGAATTTTCAGTTTGGACAACATTCAGATAGCCATCTTTAAATTTGTTAATTACTTTTTATATTAACTAGGATTTTCATAAAACTATACTTTGATTTTCATCAAACTTACAGCTATCTCAGTTTAATATTGATCTTACTAAATCCCAGGTTGTTATGTAGTTTGGTGTACTGCTGTCAAAGGTCAGCATGTAATTAATTTAGGTGAAAAAACTACAATATTCTGTTCGGACAACATTCAGATAGCCATATTTAAATTTGTTTCTTACTTTTTCAAATGAACTGGGATTTTAATAAACTATACAGCCATTTTAGTTATATATTGGTCTTACTTAATCCCAGGTTGTTATGTAGTTTGGTGTATTACAGTCAAATGCAAGGATTCAATTAATTTAGGTGAAAAAATAGAATTTTCAGTTTGTACAACATGCAGATAGCCATCTTTAAATTTTTTATTCCTTTTTCAAATTAACTGGGATTTTCATAAAACTATACAGCTATCTCGGTTTATATATTGATCTTACTAAATCCCAGGTTGTTATGTAGTTTGGTGTATTACAGTCAAATGTCAGCATTTAATTAATCTAGGTGAAAAAACTAGAATTTTCAGTTTGGACAACATTCAGATAGCCATCTTTAAATTTGTTTATTACTTTTTCATATTAACTGGGATTTTAATAAAACTATACAGCTATCTTAGTTATATATTGGTCTTACTAAATCCCAGGTTGTTATGTAGTTTGGTGTATTACAGTCAAATGCAACATTTAATTAATTTAGGTGAAAAAGGTAGAATTTTCAGTTTCGACAACATTCAGATAGCCATCTTTAAATTTGTTTATTACTTTTCATATTAACTGGGATTTTAATAAAACTATACAGCTATCTTAGTTATATATTGATCTTACTAAATCCCAGGTTGTTATGTAGTTTGGTGTATTACAGTCAAATGCAACATTTAGTTAATTTAGGTGAAAAAGGTAGAATTTTCAGTTTCGACAACATTCAGATAGCCATCTTTAAATTTGTTTATTACTTTTCATATTAACTGGGATTTTAATAAAACTATACAGCTATCTTAGTTATATATTGATCTTACTAAATCCCAGGTTGTTATGTAGTTTGGTGTATTACAGTCAAATGCAACATTTAATTAATTTAGGTGAAAAAGGTAGAATTTTCAGTTTCGACAACATTCAGATAGCCATCTTTAAATTTGTTTATTCCTTTTCATATTAACTGGGATTTTAATAAAACTATACAGCTATCTTAGTTATATATTGATCTTACTAAATCCCAGGTTGTTATGTAGTTTGGTATTACAGTCAAATGCAGCATTTAATTAATTTAGGTGAAAAAGGTAGAATTTTCAGTTTCGACAACATTCAGATAGCCATCTTCAAATTTGTTTCTAACTTTTCAAATTAATTGGGATTTTCATAGAACTATACAGCCATTTCAGTTATATATTGATCTTACTTAATACCATGTTATGTAGTTTGGTGTATTGCTATCAAATGTAAGGATTCAATTCATCTTAGTAAAAAAATCTAGAATTTTCAGATCGGACTGAATGCAGATAGTCATCTTTAATTTTTTTTATAGCCTTTTCAAATCAACTTGGATTTTCATAAAACTGTACAGATATCTTACTTATATATTGATCTTACTGAATCTCAGGTTATTTTGTAGTTTGGTGAATTGCGGTCAAGTTCAAGGATTTAATTAATCTAGGTTAATAAAGAACTAGAATTTTCAATTCGCACTGAATGCAGATAGTCATCTTTAAATTTTTTATAACTTTTCAAATCAACTTGATTTTCATTAAACTTTACAGCTATCTCAGTTAAATGTTGATCTTACTGAATCCCAGGCTGTTATGTACTTTGGTGTACTGCTGTCAAATGTCAACATTTAATTAATCTAGGTGAAAAACCTAGAATTTTCAGTTTGGACAATATTCAGATAGCCATCTTTAAATTTGTTTATTCCTTTTCATATTAACTGGGATTTTAATAAAACTATACAGCTATCTTAGTTATATATTGATCTTACTAAATCCCAGGTTGTTATGTAGTTTGGTGTATTACAGTCAAATGCAACATTTAATTAATTTAGGTGAAAAGGGTAGAATTTTCAGTTTCGACAACATTCAGATAGGCATCTTTAAATTTGTTTATTACTTTTCAAAATAACTGGGTTTTCTTTATAAACTATACAGCAAGATCATTTATATATTGATCTTACTGAATCCCAGGTTGTTATGTAGTTTTGTGCATTGCTGTCAAAGGTCAGTATTGGGGCATTCAAAAGTTATAGGTCGTTGAAGAAAACTAGTATTGACTTATGTGTCACAAATTGCTGTTACAACAATCCAATGTGCTCCACCTAAAAATTAAGAAATGATAGCCTTCCGTGAAGGAGTTTAAGTGTCAAGTTGCTATATTTGTTGTATTTATCAATATCTGGGTCCAATATTTACCCTTTTTCTTGAATATTCTCTACAGGCATAATCATTTATTCTTTATGTACCCTTAGGATGAAAAGTTTTAAAATTTAAGCGCTTCGGTTATACTAAAACTTTGTCGACATAAATAAAAGTGCCAATATTTCTTCTTTTGAATGCTATTTTAGTACTGGTCTTATAACTGAGTACTTTTAAATACATCCCGATGGGTTGTTTGACATTAAAGGAATGAAAACAAGTTTTAAATAATAAAATTTATTGGTATCACTGAAGTGTATGGCGCACTTTCCGACCTCACTGAAGAAACGTTTGTGTTATAATTTTTTTTTAATGGTCAGGGTTTGGGTTAGGGTCAAGGTTAGTGTTAGAGTTAGGGGTCAGGATAGTAACTTTGACGAGGGTAGTGGACTTTGACAAGGGTTAGTGAGGTGCCCTTTTCACTTCTGCGCATGTCTACCCTTTCTTGTGACTGTGTATGCGTCAGAAATTCCCAAAATATTTCTAAGTACAGAGTATGAAAAGTGCCTTTGACTTCAATCTTCAAACAGGTGTAGAATGGATTTGAATAGAGATATTTTCTAAAGTTAACTGTTCCGAAAAGATGAAAAGGCGATCTAGAGGATGAAAACTTATTGGTATCACTGAAGTGTACGGCCGCACTTTCCGACCTCACTAAAAACGTTTGTGTTATAATTTTTTTTTATGGTCAGGGTTTGGGTTAAGGTCAAGGTTAGTGTAAGGGTTAGGTCAGGTTGTAACTTTGACGAGGGTAGTGGACTTTGACGAGGGTTAGTGAGGTGCCCTTTTTCACTTCTGCGCATGTCTGCCCTTTTTTGTGACTGCGCATGTGTCAGAAATTTCCAAAAATATTTCTAAGTATAGTATGAAAAGTGCCTTTGACCTCAATCTTCAAACAGGTGTAGAATGGATTTGAATAGAGATATTTTCTTAAAGTTAACTGTTCCGAAAAGATGAAAAGGCGATCTAGAGGATGGAAACTTATTGGTATCACTGAAGTGTACGGCCGCACTTTCCGACCTCACTGAAGAAACGTTTGTGTTATAATTTTTTTTCTATATGGTCAGAGTTAGGGTTAGGTCAGGGTCAGGGTTTGGCTGAGTTAGAGTTAGGTAGGTCAGAGTTTGGGTTAGGTCAGGTCAGAGCTGGGGTTAGGGTCAGGTCAGGGT
>JAASAO010003932.1:0-15662 GCA_017311375.1 Mytilus coruscus | reverse complement strand
GGAATTTGAGACGCGACATATTTTAGTTGCCTGTCGTCCTATAATTTTCACCGTAACAAATAAAGTGCATAATTTCTTATTTTTTTCCTCACAAGTACAGCTATACTAGTTTTCTTCAGGTTTAATTTGTAGTTCTGTGGTAACATGACACCAGTAAAAAGCTTTTTTGGAACTAGTAAGTGGTTAAGGGGTCCTTACTTATTCATTTAGCCCTCATATTTAGCTGAAATAGGGATAGCATTAGGGGTTTCTTTACATTGACAAGACAATTTTTTGGACAAAGAATGTGATTAGGATTGTATATCAGCAAGATTAAATATTTTATTCATTTTCCATGCAAATGGCATTAATTATTTTAATTTTCTGACACTGAAAAGCACAATAAATGTAAATTGATTATGTAAGGGACATAATTTAACTTAATGCATACATGAGAAATAGACAATCAGTCAACTTAGAGATATATTCTAGTACATGTACAGTCAAAAATTATTTAGAATAATAGTTAACTGCCATCTAAAGAACCTTGTTGTATTGCCTTCATAATCTGGAAATGCTCAAAGGAATGTAAGGCATGCTGTAAAATGTGGAATGGACTCTACTATCATTTTTCATGATTTGGTGCTTAAACTGTTTCTTTCAGTCAGATTAACTATAAATAGAGTTGGCAATCCAATAACTCCTCCTTAATCACCATGTTTTACTTCTGTGTTGATTTGAAACATCAAATATTTGGGTTTTGTTCACTCCTTAAGTAAAAATGGTAAGATGAAAAAAAAGTGAAAATATGCCAGCTGGGGTAGGGGTATAATCTTTAATATTTTTTTGGTAAGAAATAAGTGCAGACTAGTATTCTTTATTGTAATATGTTTCCTAGTAAGAAGTCTATGCATCATAGGTGTCATGACTGGTTTCAAGTCTGTGATGTCTTGGTTAACTGGGATATATATGTTAACACTAAATCAATAAAGGTATTTTTTTTACCTATGCAATTTGTAAGTTTATCAATAAAAAGTTGATTAAGGGCAAGTAGAATAAAAACAGCCCTTAAATTTCACCCCTGGGAGTGAAAATTGCTGATTCAGCAAATTTTGCCTGATCTGTGGATACTAATGTTAAAATTTACCTAGAAAGTAAAATTTCTTTATTTTTAAGTAACTTGCAATACATTTTTAATTATAAAGTTTCGCTTTAACTTTTCGCAGTGTCTGACACATGTGCAACAACTGGAATTTGAGACGCGACATATTTTAGTTGCCTGTACGTCCTGTAATTTTCACCGTAACAAATAAAGTGCATAATTTCTTATTTTTGTCCTCACAAGTACAGCTATACTAGTTTTCTTCAGGTTTAATTTGTAGTTCTGTGGTAACATGACACCAGTAAAAAGCTTTTTTGGAACTAGTAAGTGGTTAAGGGGTCCTTACTTATTCATTTAGCCCTCATATTTAGCTGAAATAGGGATAGCATTAGGGGTTTCTTTACATTGACAAGACAATTTTTTGGACAAAGAATGTGATTAGGATTGTATATCAGCAAGATTAAATATTTTATTCATTTTCCATGCAAATGGCATTAATTATTTTAATTTTCTGACACTGAAAAGCACAATAAATGTAAATTGATTATGTAAGGGGACATAATTTAACTTAATGCATACATGAGAAATAGACAATCAGTCAACTTAGAGATATATTCTAGTACATGTACAGTCAAAAATTATTTAGAATAATAGTTAACTGCCATCTAAAGAACCTTGTTGTATTGCCTTCATAATCTGGAAATGCTCAAAGGAATGTAAGGCATGCTGTAAAATGTGGAATGGACTCTACTATCATTTTTCATGATTTGGTGCTTAAACTGTTTCTTTCAGTCAGATTAACTATAAATAGAGTTGGCAATCCAATAACTCCTCCTTAATCACCATGTTTTACTTCTGTGTTGATTTGAAACATCAAATATTTGGGTTTTGTTCACTCCTTAAGTAAAAATGGTAAGATGAAAAAAAAGTGAAAATATGCCAGCTGGGGTAGGGGTATAATCTTTAATATTTTTTTGGTAAGAAATAAGTGCAGACTAGTATTCTTTATTGTAATATGTTTCCTAGTAAGAAGTCTATGCATCATAGGTGTCATGACTGGTTTCAAGTCTGTGATGTCTTGGTTAACTGGGATATATAAGTTAACACTAAATCAATAAAGGTTTTTTTTTTACCTATGCAATTTGTAAGTTTATCAATAAAAAGTTGATTAAGGGCAAGTAGAATAAAAACAGCCCTTAAATTTCACCCCTGGGAGTGAAAATTGCTGATTCAGCAAATTTTGCCTGATCTGTGGATACTAATGTTAAAATTTACCTAGAAAGTAAAATTTCTTTATTTTTAAGTAACTTGCAATACATTTTTAATTATAAAGTTTCGCTTTAACTTTTCGCAGTGTCTGACACATGTGCAACAACTGGAATTTGAGACGCGACATATTTTAGTTGCCTGTACATCCTATAATTTTCACCGTAACAAATAAAGTGCATAATTTCTTATTTTTGTCCTCACAAGTACAGCTATACTAGTTTTCTTCACGTTTAATTTGTAGTTCTGTGGTAACATGACACCAGTAAAAAGCTTTTTTGGAACTAGTAAGTGGTTAAGGGGTCCTTACTTATTCATTTAGCCCTCATATTTAGCTGAAATAGGGATAGCATTAGGGGTTTCTTTACATTGACAAGACAATTTTTTGGACAAAGAATGTGATTAGGATTGTATATCAGCAAGATTAAATATTTTATTCATTTTCCATGCAAATGGCATTAATTATTTTAATTTTCTGACACTGAAAAGCACAATAAATGTAAATTGATTATGTAAGGGGACATAATTTAACTTAATGCATACATGAGAAATAGACAATCAGTCAACTTAGAGATATATTCTAGTACATGTACAGTCAAAAAGATTTTAGAATAATAGTTAACTGCCATCTAAAGAACCTTGTTGTATTGCCTTCATAATCTGGAAATGCTCAAAGGAATGTAAGGCATGCTGTAAAATGTGGAATGGACTCTACTATCATTTTTCATGATTTGGTGCTTAAACTGTTTCTTTCAGTCAGATTAACTATAAATAGAGTTGGCAATCCAATAACTCCTCCTTAATCACCATGTTTTACTTCTGTGTTGATTTGAAACATCATATATTTGGGTTTTGTTCACTCCTTAAGTAAAATGGTAAGATGAAAAAAAAGTGAAAATATGCCAGCTGGGGTAGGGGTATAATCTTTAATATTTTTTTGGTAAGAAATAAGTGCAGACTAGTATTCTTTATTGTAATATGTTTCCTAGTAAGAAGTCTATGCATCATAGGTGTCATGACTGGTTTCAAGTCTGTGATGTCTTGGTTAACTGGGATATATATGTTAACACTAAATCAATAAAGGTATTTTTTTTACCTATGCAATTTGTAAGTTTATCAATAAAAAGTTGATTAAGGGCAAGTAGAATAAAAACAGCCCTTAAATTTCACCCCTGGGAGTGAAAATTGCTGATTCAGCAAATTTTGCCTGATCTGTGGATACTAATGTTAAAATTTACCTAGAAAGTAAAATTTCTTTATTTTTAAGTAACTTGCAATACATTTTTAATTATAAAGTTTCGCTTTAACTTTTCAGTGTCTGACACATGTGCAACAACTGGAATTTGAGACGCGACATATTTTAGTTGCCTGTACGTCCTATAATTTTCACCGTAATAAATAAAGTGCATAATTTCTTATTTTTTTCCTCACAAGTACAGCTATACTAGTTTTCTTCAGGTTTAATTTGTAGTTCTGTGGTAACATGACACCAGTAAAAAGCTTTTTTGGAACTAGTAAGTGGTTAAGGGGTCCTTACTTATTCATTTAGCCCTCATATTTAGCTGAAATAGGGATAGCATTAGGGTTTCTTTACATTGACAAGACAATTTTTTGGACAAAGAATGTGATTAGGATTGTATATCAGCAAGATTAAATATTTTATTCATTTTCCATGCAAATGGCATTAATTATTTTAATTTTCTGACACTGAAAAGCACAATAAATGTAAATTGATTATGTAAGGGACATAATTTAACTTAATGCATACATGAGAAATAGACAATCAGTCAACTTAGAGATATATTCTAGTACATGTACAGTCAAAAGTTTTTAGAATAATAGTTAACTGCCATCTAAAGAACCTTGTTGTATTGCCTTCATAATCTGGAAATGCTCAAAGGAATGTAAGGCATGCTGTAAAATGTGGAATGGACTCTACTATCATTTTCATGATTTGGTGCTTAAACTGTTTCTTTCAGTCAGATTAACTATAAATACAGTTGGCAATCCAATAACTCCTCCTTAATCACCATGTTTTACTTCTGTGTTGATTTGAAACATCATATATTTGGGTTTTGTTCACTCCTTAAGTAAAAATGGTAAGATGAAAAAAGTGAAAATATGCCAGCTGGGGTAGGGGTATAATCTTTAATATTTTTTTGGTAAGAAATAAGTGCAGACTAGTATTCTTTATTGTAATATGTTTCCTAGTAAGAAGTCTATGCATCATAGGTGTCATGACTGGTTTCAAGTCTGTGATGTCTTGGTTAACTGGGATATATAAGTTAACACTAAATCAATAAAGGTATTTTTTTTACCTATGCAATTTGTAAGTTTATCAATAAAAAGTTGATTAAGGGCAAGTAGAATAAAAACACTCCTTAAATTTCACCCCTGGGAGTGAAAATTGCTGATTCAGCAAATTTTGCCTGATCTGTGGATACTAATGTTAAAATTTACCTAGAAAGTAAAATTTCTTTATTTTTAAGTAACTTGCAATACATTTTTTATTATAAAGTTTCGCTTTAACTTTTCGCAGTGTCTGACACATGTGCAACAACTGGAATTTGAGACGCGACATATTTTAGTTGCCTGTACGTCCTGTAATTTTCACCGTAACAAATAAAGTGCATAATTTCTTATTTTTGTCCTCACAAGTACAGCTATACTAGTTTTCTTCAGGTTTAATTTGTAGTTCTGTGGTAACATGACACCAGTAAAAAGCTTTTTTGGAACTAGTAAGTGGTTAAGGGGTCCTTACTTATTCATTTAGCCCTCATATTTAGCTGAAATAGGGATAGCATTAGGGGTTTCTTTACATTGACAAGACAATTTTTTGGACAAAGAATGTGATTAGGATTGTATATCAGCAAGATTAAATATTTTATTCATTTTCCATGCAAATGGCATTAATTATTTTAATTTTCTGACACTGAAAAGCACAATAAATGTAAATTGATTATGTAAGGGGACATAATTTAACTTAATGCATACATGAGAAATAGACAATCAGTCAACTTAGAGATATATTCTAGTACATGTACAGTCAAAAATTATTTAGAATAATAGTTAACTGCCATCTAAAGAACCTTGTTGTATTGCCTTCATAATCTGGAAATGCTCAAAGGAATGTAAGGCATGCTGTAAAATGTGGAATGGACTCTACTATCATTTTTCATGATTTGGTGCTTAAACTGTTTCTTTCAGTCAGATTAACTATAAATAGAGTTGGCAATCCAATAACTCCTCCTTAATCACCATGTTTTACTTCTGTGTTGATTTGAAACATCAAATATTTGGGTTTTGTTCACTCCTTAAGTAAAAATGGTAAGATGAAAAAAAAGTGAAAATATGCCAGCTGGGGTAGGGGTATAATCTTTAATATTTTTTTGGTAAGAAATAAGTGCAGACTAGTATTCTTTATTGTAATATGTTTCCTAGTAAGAAGTCTATGCATCATAGGTGTCATGACTGGTTTCAAGTCTGTGATGTCTTGGTTAACTGGGATATATAAGTTAACACTAAATCAATAAAGGTTTTTTTTTTACCTATGCAATTTGTAAGTTTATCAATAAAAAGTTGATTAAGGGCAAGTAGAATAAAAACAGCCCTTAAATTTCACCCCTGGGAGTGAAAATTGCTGATTCAGCAAATTTTGCCTGATCTGTGGATACTAATGTTAAAATTTACCTAGAAAGTAAAATTTCTTTATTTTTAAGTAACTTGCAATACATTTTTAATTATAAAGTTTCGCTTTAACTTTTCAGTGTCTGACACATGTGCAACAACTGGAATTTGAGACGCGACATATTTTAGTTGCCTGTACGTCCTATAATTTTCACCGTAACAAATAAAGTGCATAATTTCTTATTTTTTTCCTCACAAGTACAGCTATACTAGTTTTCTTCAGGTTTAATTTGTAGTTCTGTGGTAACATGACACCAGTGAACAGCTTTTTTGGAACTAGTAAGTGGTTAAGGGGTCCTTACTTATTCATTTAGCCCTCATATTTAGCTGAAATAGGGATAGCATTAGGGGTTTCTTTACATTGACAAGACAATTTTTTGGACAAAGAATGTGATTAGGATTGTATATCAGCAAGATTAAATATTTTATTCATTTTCCATGCAAATGGCATTAATTATTTTAATTTTCTGACACTGAAAAGCACAATAAATGTAAATTGATTATGTAAGGGGACATAATTTAACTTAATGCATACATGAGAAATAGACAATCAGTCAACTTAGAGATATATTCTAGTACATGTACAGTCAAAAAGATTTTAGAATAAAAGTTAACTGCCATCTAAAGAACCTTGTTGTATTGCCTTCATAATCTGGAAATGCTCAAAGGAATGTAAGGCATGCTGTAAAATGTGAATGGACTCTACTATCATTTTCATGATTTGGTGCTTAAACTGTTTCTTTCAGTCAGATTAACTATAAATAGAGTTGGCAATCAATAACTCCTCCTTAATCACCATGTTTTACTTCTGTGTTGAAACATCAAATATTTGGGTTTTGTTCACTTCTTAAGTAAAAATGGTAAGATGAAAAAAAGTGAAAATATGCCAGCTGGGGTAGGGTATAATCTTTAATATTTTTGGTAAGAAATAAGTGCAGACTAGTATTCTTTATTGTAATATGTTTCCTAGTAAGAGTCTATGCATCATAGGTGTCGTGACTGGTTTCAAGTCTGTGATGTCTTGGTTAATCTGGGATATATAAGTTAACACTAAATCAATAAAGGTATTTTTTACTCTAAGCAATTTGTAAGTTTATCAATAAAAAGTTGATTAAGGGCAAGTAGAATAAAAACAGCCCTTAAATTTCACCCCTGGAGTGAAAATTGCTGATTCAACAAATTTTGCCTGATCTGTGGATACTAATGTTAAAATTTACCTAGAAAGTAAAATTTCTTTATTTTAAGTAACTTGCAATATATTTTAATTATAAAGTTTCGCTTTAACCTTTTCATGATGTCTGACACATGTGCAACAACTGGAATTTGAGGCGATATATTTTAGTTGCCTGTACATCCTATAATTTTCACCGTAACAAATAAGGTGCATAATTTCTTATTTGTGTCCTCACAAGTACAGCTATACTAGTTTTCTTCACGTTTAATTTGTAGTTCTGTGGTAACATGACACCAGTGAAAAAGTTATTTGGAACTAGTAAGTGGTTAAGGGTCCTTATTTATTCATTAAGCCCTCATATTTAGCTGAAATAGGGATAGCATTAGGGGTTCTTTACATTGACAAGACAATTTTTGGACAAAGAATGTGATTAGGATTGTATATCAGCAAGATTAAATATTTTATTCATTTCCATGTAAATGGTATTAATTATTTTAATTTTCTGACACTGAAAAGCACAATAAATGTAAATTGATTATGTAAGGGGACATAATTTAACTTAATGCATACATGAGAAATAGACAATCAGTCAACTTAGAGATATATTCTAGTACATGTACAGTCAAAATTTTTTAGAATAATAGTTAACTGCCATCTAAAGAACCTTGTTGTATTGCCTTCATAATCTGGAAATGCTCAAAGGAATGTAAGGTATGCTGTAAAATGTGGAATGGACTCTACTATCATTTTCATGATTTGGTGCTTAAACTGTTTCTTTCAGTCACATTAACTATAAATAGAGTTGGCAATCCAATAACTCCTCCTTAATCACCATGTTTTACTTCTGTGTTGATTTGAAACATCAAATATTTGGGTTTTGTTCACTTCTCAAGTAAAATGGTAAGATGAAAAAAAAGTGAAAAATATGCCAGCTGGGGTAGGGGTATAATCTTCAATATTTTTGGTAAGAAATAAGCAGACTAGTATTCTTTATTGTAATATGTTTCGGTAAGAAGTCTATGCATCATAGGTGTCAATGATTGGTTTAAGTTGTGATGTCTTTCCCTACACTGGGATATATACACACTAAATCAATAAAGTTTTTTTTTACCTATGCAATTTGTAAGTTTAGTTTTATCAAAAGCTGATTATGATAAGTAGAATAAAACAGCCCCTTAAATCACCCTTGGCAGTGAAAATTGCTGATTCAGCAACTTTGCCTGATCTCAGGATACTCATGTTAAAATTTACCTAGAAAGTAAAATTTCTTTATTTTTAAGTAACTTGTAATATATTTTTAATTATAAAGTTTTGCATTAACTTTTCGCAGTGTCTGACACATGTGCAACAACTGGAATTTGAGACGCCGATATATTTTAGTTGCCTGTACGTCCTATAATTTTCACCGTAATAAATTGTAGTGGCATAATTTCTTATTTTGTCCTCACAAGTACAGCTATACTAGTTTTCTTCACGTTTAATTTGTAGTTCTGTGGTAACATGACACCAGTAAAAAGCATTTTTGGAACTAGTAAGTGGTTATGGGTCCTTACTTATTCATTTAGCCTCATATTTAGCTGAAATAGGGATAGCATTAGGGTTTCTTTACATTGACAGGACAATTTTTGGACAAAGAATGTGATTAGATTGTATATCAGCAAGATTAAATATTTTATTCATTTTCCATGCAAAATGGCATTAATTATTTTAATTTTCTGACACTGAAAAGCACAATAAATGTAAATTGATTATGTAAGGGATTACATTTAACTTAATGCATACATGAGAAATAGACAATCAGTCAACTTAGAGATATATTCTAGTACATGTACAGTCAAAAATTATTTAGAATAATAGTTAACTGCCATCTAAAGAACCTTGTTGTATTGCCTTCATAATCTGGAAATGCTCAAAGGAATGTAAGGCATGCTGTAAAATGTGGAATGGACTCTACTATCATTTTTCATGATTTGGTGTTAAACTGTTTCTTTTCAGTCAGATTAACTATAAATAGAGTTGGCAATCCAATAACCCTCCTTAATCACCATGTTTTACTTCTGTGTTGATTTGAAACATCATATATTTGGGTTTTGTTCTCCTTAAGTAAAATGGTAAGATGAAAAAAGTGAAAATATGCCAGCTGTAGGGGTATAATCTTTAATATTTTTTTGGTAAGAAATAAGTGCAGACTAGTATTCTTTATTGTAATATGTTTCCTAGTAAGAAGTCTATGCATCATAGGTGTCATGACTGGTTTCAAGTCTGTGATGTCTTGGTTAAGGTAGCACGGTAGTATTTGCATTCCGAATTTAGGTTGCTCTTTGTGTACCCTACTTAAGTCAATGTATCTGAACAGTGTGATTGGACAAAAATACAGTATCAACTGAACATACTTTCCCAAACTGAGGGATGAATCAGGTAGAAAAATATGAAAGAATTTTACATACAGGTGAAAATGAATTTTGAGAATTTTTAATTTTGTATTCACTGCATGATAAAAGACCTAAAAGCACTAGTGGCCTTAGGTTTTTAAAAATAGCAAAAAAAGTAAACGGTCATGATACATATTCAAATTTATTTCTGATTAGTATAATGAAAGTACTTCAGTTAACTGTGTATGTAGAATTTTTCGCAGTGTTAGAAAGTGGTGAAAATCCTAAAAAGGCTATCATTATCCCTTATGGGCCAGGAAATACTACCGTGCCACCTTAACTGGGATATATATGTTAACACTAAATCAATAAAGGTATTTTTACCTATGCAATTTGTAAGTTTATCAATAAAAAGTTGATTAAGGGCAAGTAGAATAAAACAGCCCTTAAATTTCACCCTGGGAGTGAAAATTGCTGATTCAGCAAATTTTGCCTGATCTGTGGATACTAATGTTAAAATTTACCTAGAAAGTAAAATTTCTTTATTTTAAGTAACTTGCAATACATTTTAATTATAAAGTTTTGCTTTAACTTTTCGCAGTGTCTGACACATGTGCAACAACTGGAATTTGAGACGCGACATATTTTAGTTGCCTGTACGTCCTATAATTTTCACCGTAATAAATAAAGTGCATAATTTCTTATTTTTTCCTCACAAGTACAGCTATTCTAGTTTTCTTCAGGTTTAATTTGTAGTTCTGTGGTAACATGACACCAGTAAAAGCATTTTGGAACTAGTAAGTGGTTAAGGGGTCCTTACTTATTCATTTAGCCCTCATATTTAGCTGAAATAGGGATAGCATTAGGGGTTTCTTTACATTGACAAGACAATTTTTTGGACAAAGAATGTGATTAGGATTGTATATCAGCAAGATTAAATATTTTATTCATTTTCCATGCAAATGGCATTAATTATTTTAATTTTCTGACACTGAAAAGCACAATAAATGTAAATTGATTATGTAAGGGGACATAATTTAACTTAATGCATACATGAGAAATAGACAATCAGTCAACTTAGAGATATATTCTAGTACATGTACAATCAAAAATTTTTTAGAATAATAGTTAACTGCCATCTAAAGAACCTTGTTGTATTGCCTTCATAATCTGGAAATGCTCAAAGGAATGTAAGGCATGCTGTAAAATGTGGAATGGACTCTACTATCATTTTTCATGATTTGGTGCTTAAACTGTTTCTTTCAGTCAGATTAACTATAAATAGAGTTGGCAATCCAATAACTCCTCCTTAATCACCATGTTTTACTTCTGTGTTGATTTGAACATCAAATATTTGGGTTTTGTTCACTTCTTAAGTAAAAATGGTAAGATGAAAAAAAAGTGAAAATATGCCAGCTGGGGTAGGGGTATAATCTTTAATATTTTTTGGTAAGAAATAAGTGCAGACTAGTATTCTTTATTGTAATATGTTTCCTAGTAAGAAGTCTATGCATCATAGGTGTCATGACTGGTTTCAAGTCTGTGATGTCTTGTTAAGGTAGCACGGTAGTATTTGCATTCCGAATTTAGGTTGCTCTTTGTGTACCCTACTTAAGTCAATGTATCTGAACAGTGTGATTGGACAAAAATACAGTATCAACTGAACATACTTTCCCAAACTGAGGGATGAATCAGGTGTAGAAAATATGAAAGAATTTTACATACAGGTGAAATGAATTTTGAGAATTTTTTAATTTTTGTATTCACTGCATGATAAAAGACCTAAAAGCACTAGTGGCCTTAGGTTTTAAAATAGCAAAAAAGTAAACGGTCATGATACATATTCAAATTTATTTCTGATTAGTATAATGAAAGTACTTCAGTTAACTGTGTATGTAGAATTTTTCGCAGTGTTAGAAAGTGGTGAAAATCCTAAAAAGGCTATCATTATCCCTTATGGGCCAGGAAATACTACCGTGCCACCTTAACTGGGATATATATGTTAACACTAAATCAATAAAGGTATTTTTTTACCTATGCAATTTGTAAGTTTATCAATAAAAAGTTGATTAAGGGCAAGTAGAATAAAAACAGCCCTTAAATTTCACCCCTGGGAGTGAAAATTGCTGATTCAGCAAATTTTGCCTGATCTGTGGATACTAATGTTAAAATTTACCTAGAAAGTAAAATTTCTTTATTTTTAAGTAACTTGCAATACATTTTTAATTATAAAGTTTCGCTTTAACTTTTCGCAGTGTCTGACACATGTGCAACAACTGGAATTTGAGACGCGACATATTTTAGTTGCCTGTACGTCCTATAATTTTCACCGTAATAAATAAAGTGCATAATTTCTTATTTTTTTCCTCACAAGTACAGCTATTCTAGTTTTCTTCAGGTTTAATTTGTAGTTCTGTGGTAACATGACACCAGTAAAAAGCATTTTTGGAACTAGTAAGTGGTTAAGGGGTCCTTACTTATTCATTTAGCCCTCATATTTAGCTGAAATAGGGATAGCATTAGGGGTTTCTTTACATTGACAAGACAATTTTTTGGACAAAGAATGTGATTAGGATTGTATATCAGCAAGATTAAATATTTTATTCATTTTCCATGCAAATGGCATTAATTATTTTAATTTTCTGACACTGAAAAGCACAATAAATGTAAATTGATTATGTAAGGGGACATAATTTAACTTAATGCATACATGAGAAATAGACAATCAGTCAACTTAGAGATATATTCTAGTACATGTACAGTCAAAATTTTTTTAGAATAATAGTTAACTGCCATCTAAAGAACCTTGTTGTATTGCCTTCATAATCTGGAAATGCTCAAAGGAATGTAAGGCATGCTGTAAAATGTGGAATGGACTCTACTATCATTTTTCATGATTTGGTGCTTAAACTGTTTCTTTCAGTCAGATTAACTATAAATAGAGTTGGCAATCCAATAACTCCTCCTTAATCACCATGTTTTACTTCTGTGTTGATTTGAAACATCATATATTTGGGTTTTGTTCACTCCTTAAGTAAAAATGGTAAGATGAAAAAAAAGTGAAAATATGCCAGCTGGGGTAGGGGTATAATCTTTAATATTTTTTTGGTAAGAAATAAGTGCAGACTAGTATTCTTTATTGTAATATGTTTCCTAGTAAGAAGTCTATGCATCATAGGTCTCATGACTGGTTTCAAGTCTGTGATGTCTTGGTTAACTGGGATATATATGTTAACACTAAATCAATAAAGGTATTTTTTTTACCTTTGCAATTTGTAAGTTTATCAATAAAAAGTTGCTTAAGGGCAAGTAGAATAAAAACAGCCCTTAAATTTCACCCCTGGGAGTGAAAATTGCTGATTCAGCAAATTTTGCCTGATCTGTGGATACTAATGTTAAAATTTACCTAGAAAGTAAAATTTCTTTATTTTAAGTAACTTGCAATACATTTTTAATTATAAAGTTTTGCTTTTAACTTTTCGCAGTGTCTGACATATGTAACAACTGGAATTTGAGACGCGACATATTTTAGTTGCCTGTACGTCCTATAATTTTCACCGTAATAAATAAAGTGCATAATTTCTTATTTTTTCCTCACAAGTACAGCTATTCTAGTTTTCTTCAGGTTTAATTTGTAGTTCTGTGGTAACATGACACCAGTAAAAGCTTTTTGGAACTAGTAAGTGGTTAAGGGTCCTTACTTATTCATTTAGCCCTCATATTTAGCTGAAATAGGATAGCATTAGGGTTTCTTTACATTGACAGGACAATTTTTGGACAAAGAATGTGATTAGGATTGTATATCAGCAAGATTAAATATTTTATTCATTTTCCATGCAAATGGCATTAATTATTTTAATTTTCTGACACTGAAAAGCACAATAAATGTAAATTGATTATGTAAGGGGACATAATTTAACTTAATGCATACATGAGAAATAGACAATCAGTCAACTTAGAGATATATTCTAGTACATGTACAGTCAAAATTTTTTAGAATAATAGTTAACTGCCATCTAAAGAACCTTGTTGTATTGCCTTCATAATCTGGAAATGCTCAAAGGAATGTAAGGCATGCTGTAAAATGTGGAATGGACTCTACTATCATTTTTCATGATTTGGTGCTTAAACTGTTTCTTTCAGTCAGATTAACTATAAATAGAGTTGCAACAATCCAATAACTCCTCCTTAATCACCATGTTTTACTTCTGTGTTGATTTGAAACATCATATATTTGGGTTTTGTTCACTCCTTAAGTAAAAATGGTAAGATGAAAAAAAAGTGAAAATATGCCAGCTGGGGTAGGGGTATAATCTTTAATATTTTTTTGGTAAGAAATAAGTGCAGACTAGTATTCTTTATTGTAATATGTTTCCTAGTAAGAAGTCTATGCATCATAGGTGTCATGACTGGTTTCAAGTCTGTGATGTCTTGGTTAACTGGGATATATATGTTAACACTAAATCAATAAAGGTATTTTTTTACCTATGCAATTTGTAAGTTTATCAATAAAAGTTGATTAAGGGCAAGTAGAATAAAACAGCCCTTAAATTTCACCCTGGGAGTGAAAATTGCTGATTCAGCAAATTTTGCCTGATCTGTGGATACTAATGTTAAAATTTACCTAGAAAGTAAAATTTCTTTATTTTAAGTAACTTGCAATACATTTTTAATTATAAAGTTTTGCTTTAACTTTTCGCAGTGTCTGACACATGTGTAACAACTGGAATTTGAGACGCGACATATTTTAGTTGCCTGTACGTCCTATAATTTTCACCGTAATAAATAAAGTGCATAATTTCTTATTTTTTTCCACACAAGTACAGCTATTCTAGTTTTCTTCAGGTTTAATTTGTAGTTCTGTGGTAACATGACACCAGTAAAAGCATTTTTGGAACTAGTAAGTGGTTAAGGGTCCTTACTTATTCATTTAGCCTCATATTTAGCTGAAATAGGGATAGCATTAGGGTTTCTTTACATTGACAAGACAATTTTTTGGACAAAGAATGTGATTAGGATTGTATATCAGCAAGATTAAATATTTTATTCATTTTCCATGCAAATGGCATTAATTATTTTAATTTTCTGACACTGAAAAGCACAATAAATGTAAATTGATTATGTAAGGGACATAATTTAACTTAATGCATACATGAGAAATAGACAATCAGTCAACTTAGAGATATATTCTAGTACATGTACAGTCAAAATTTTTTTAGAATAATAGTTAACTGCCATCTAAAGAACCTTGTTGTATTGCCTTCATAATCTGGAAATGCTCAAAGGAATGTAAGGCATGCTGTAAAATGTGGAATGGACTCTACTATCATTTTCATGATTTGGTGCTTAAACTGTTTCTTTCAGTCAGATTAACTATAAATAGAGTTGGCAATCCAATAACTCCTCCTTAATCACCATGTTTTACTTCTGTGTTGATTTGAAACATCATATATTTGGGTTTTGTTCACTCCTTAAGTAAAAATGGTAAGATGAAAAAAGTGAAAATATGCCAGCTGGGGTAGGGGTATAATCTTTAATATTTTTGGTAAGAAATAAGTGCAGACTAGTATTCTTTATTGTAATATGTTTCCTAGTAAGTCTATGCATCATAGGTGTCATGACTGGTTTCAAGTCTGTGATGTCTTGGTTAAGGTAGCACGGTAGTATTTGCATTCCGGAATTTAGGTTGCTCTTTGTGTACCCTACTTAAGTCAATGTATCTGAACAGTGTGATTGGACAAAAATACAGTATCAACTGAACATACTTTCCCAAACTGAGGGATGAATCAGGTGTAGAAAATATGAAAGAATTTTACATACAGGTGAAATGAATTTTGAGAATTTTTAATTTTTGTATTCACTGCATGATAAAAGACCTAAAAGCACTAGTGGCCTTAGGTTTTTAAAATAGCAAAAAAGTAAACGGTCATGATACATATTCAAATTTATTTCTGATTAGTATAATGAAAGTACTTCAGTTAACTGTGTATGTAGAATTTTTCGCAGTGTTAGAAAGTGGTGAAAATCCTAAAAGGCTATCATTATCCCTTATGGGCCAGGAAATACTACCGTGCCACCTTAA
>JAASAO010001775.1:17500-23347 GCA_017311375.1 Mytilus coruscus | reverse complement strand
GCCATGGTTAAATTGGAGAACAATCATGACAAACCAGATGTAATTGAACCACCTTTTAGTTCTAAAACTATGGAAGAGACAGTTAGATTGAAAATTCAGAAATTTTGTCAAATTTAGATTCAAAACTTGCACATCTGACTTTTGATCGAAGAGAAAATTAAAAACTTTGGTATTTTCTTTCAAAAATCTTTTTCCAGATGTGCCAAACAAAACCACTTCTGTTTGTCATGATGTCGATGTAGGTGATGCTTCTCCAATTAAGCAACATCCTTACCGGCTCAATCCACTCAAACTCGAATTTATGAGACAAAAATTAAATATATGCTTGACAATGATATTATTGAGCCGAGTAACAGTGAATGGAGCTCTCCTTGTCTGCTTGTGCCCAAACCAGATAAAACCTTTCGTTTCGTAACTGATTTCAGAAAAGTAAATTCTGTTTCAAAATCTGATTCCTATCCGATTCCAAGGATAGACGACTGCATTGATAACATTGGACAAGCAAAATTTGTGAGCAAATTTGATTTATTGAAATGTTACTGGCAAGTCCCATTGACACAGAGAGCTCGAGAAATATCAGCTTTTGTCACACCAGATGGCTTATTTCAATATACTGTAATGCCGTTTGGCATGAAAAGTGCTCCAGCTACATTTCAAAGAATGATCAATAATGTTATAAAAGATTTAGACTGTTGTTATGCTTATATTGATGATCTTATTGTGTGTAGTGATAGCTGGGAAGAACATTTAACACATTTATATGATACTTTTGATAGATTGTCACAATCAAATTTGACTGTTAATCTTGGTAAAAGTGAATTTTGCCAGGCCACTGTTGATTATTTAGGACATACAGTTGGCCAAGGTCAGGTGAAACCTATTATGGCTAAAGTGGATGCAATTACCAAATTTCCTCCTCCTACAAATAAAAAACAACTTATGAGATATTTAGGCATGATTGGATTTGACAGGAAATTCTGTTCAAATTTTGCTACTGTTGTTCAACCATTGACTCATCTTTTACGGAAAGATTCTAAATTCATCTGGAGTGAAAATTGTCAAAAAGCTTTTGAAAATAGCAAATCACTTTTAATTAATAGTCCAGTTCTGATCACTCCAGACTTTGAAAAATAATTTAAACTTGCCGTTGATGCAAGCGATGTAGGAGTTGGAGCTGTTTTATATCAAGAGACAGATGATAATGTTGAAAAACCTATATCATATTTTTCTAAGAAATTAGATAAACATCAGAAAAATTATTCGACTATTGAAAAAAATGTTTTGCACTGTTGTCTGCACTTCAACATTTTGATGTATATTTAAATCCCACTGTGCATCCAATTCTTGTTTATACTGATCATAGTCCTTTCACCTTCATACATAAAATGAGAAACAAGAACCAGAGATTGACTAGGTGGAGTTTATTGTTACAGGAATATGATGTTATTGTAAAACATATTAAAGGTAAAGATAATGTAATAGCAGATGCTTTATCTAGAACTTATTAAAACACTGTGTATATACTATGTATTTTGTACATATTATTCATGAAAAGTTTTTGTTACACTCAAACTTTTTTAAGGGGGGAGGTGTTATAATATTGTAACTATCATATTTATTTAGTTGGCCTAACTTGTTTTGTGTGGCCTAAGAATGTTTACATTGTTTAATATTGTATACAAAATAAAACACATTGTGTTACAACTATGCAGTTTAGAAATCACTGGAACAATCATTGATACTCATGGAATGATTAGAACTTTCTATTTCACTTACATAACGTTTCCAGAATGATCATAACAAAAGATGCGTAATTTAAATTTCTAGCGTTGTCTAGAAGTTTCCATTTGAGTATATATATAAAAGTATGCAGACCCCAAAGACTTAGACATAGATAGACATAGACTTAGACATCGTTAGACATCAACATTCTCAGCAGTTGGATTGACACTTTTATTTACAAACTACATCATACTAGATTGTGATCTATTGGATATAATATTCTGTGGATTCCGAGAAGATTTCCAGATAAAGAAAGGATAAAAGATTGGACTCATATTTTGACAGTTAAGTTGACATTTCTCTTTGTGTAATACTTCTTGTAAACTAGTGTATAATAAATCTTGTTAAATTTTATTATTGATTTGTGTCTTTTGTTGGCTACAATTAAAAGGCGATTTTCTGGCGTAACATCTCTATATCATGTATAATTATAGGATGCATGTTATCTATATTCGTAAAAAGCTTTACGTGAGATGTTAAAATGAATACTTGCAATTGTTGAAAGTAAGTCAAACAATTGAAAGTTCAATAACTAGTGTTAGTAATGGGCGCTTTTCAAACAAAGACAGACAGTAGTTGGTGATGACAACTATTATTTTCGTATTCATAAAAAAACATATAAAATAAGATACTATTCCTAATTAAGCAACTACATAAAATAAATTAAAAAAAATATTATCCATTTGAAGGAAAATGTCTCATAAAAGAGAAACCAAATGGTCAAAGTAAATGAAAAACAAATGCTAAAATCGTTATTCCATATTGTTCTTGCAGATAATACAAATATACGTATCCATATAAACGGTCGGTCCCTCATAGTGCGTTTGTAGTGATAAAGCATTGTATCGTTCATCAAGCATTTCTTGACTTGGCTCCACCATTACAGGATATAAAACATTTTAAACGAATTTTACAAAAAGAACATATTGCATTCGTAAAGAAATCTGCGATTGAAAAAAAAATTACCTCCTAAAAAAGGAAAACAAACTTAATCATTATTGTATATTCCTCAACCTTCCTTCTTTTTCGAAATGCTTCTAGACACAAATCATTTTGTAAGCATAAGTCAACAGGTTGAAAGTCCTTTAAACGTGAAAGCGTTCTAAGAGATTTTAAATGAACGAAAAATAGTGTTCAATTTATACTGCAAATGTTAAGAGAATCAATGAAAAATCTTCTGGAAACATACCAACTGTTTATCTTTTAACATAATTTCATTTGTATAAGTATTGACAAAATAACGAACTTCAAAGTAAATTCAAAATGGAAAGTCCATAAAACCTGGAAAAAAATGCAATAGTCTGAGATATCGCAAAATAGAGACTTTCTTGCTTCCCATGTTAAATATTTGTAACACAATAGGATTTCAAACTTTAGATTTTAAATCTCTTATCCGCAGTGATCTGGTTTATAGTTGTCTTGTGTTATCTTAAAATCTTTTTTCGAGAACATTGGAAGAGAAAAGACGTGGTTGAAAGGCTAAGAATTATTAATAAATTAATAACCTTACACAGACTGACAAGGAAGATTGATCGTATATAAATACTAGGAAAGAAAAATAAACATTATATTCCGCCAGGTTTTCCCCCTCGTGGGTAGGCTGGAATTGATTCACCACCAGAAGTCATTTTAGTCAGGATCGAAAATATAACACTATACGATTTACGTGTGTAAACTTTCAAACATTTTAACTTTAGAGACAAATTGTGAACTATCGAACATTTGAACTTTAGAAACATTCTTAACTTTGTAATAACATAATAAATTTTATTTACTTGTGTAAACGATTTCGTTATCTATTGATTATTTAAACAATTTCAGACATGCTCCGCTTTATTGAGCACGTGGGTGTGGAGATTTCATGTAAACGGAGAAAATTCTTTTTGCGCTTACGCGAAAATATTTTTTTTTTTCAAAAGTAGTAGTTTCCTTATTTTTTCTTACCGATGCATTAAGAAAAGAAAGGTGTTAAAGAATAATTTGAACACAACGAAACAATCTACCTAGGTCATAACATACAAAAATATTTTGTAGAACAACAAAATGTAAAAAGGATCCTGCTAGTTGTAATTTCTGCTCTTAACAGTCATGTCATGTGACAGTCACCTGATATTCAATAAAGTTTAAAATATATGCAAATTATTCAATGTATATTTTTTGTATCTTTTTTGTAATCAACTATCTTCTATCTTTACGTTACTCCCGAGTTGTTTACAAGCTCTCCGCTGCAAATCATAAGAGGTATTGCTATTTAAAAACAAGAATTTGGTTAAGTGAATTTGTTTTTTTTTTTTTTTTTTTTTATTTGTTTATTTCTTCATTTAAATTTTATATATTTATTTTTTAAGTTTTTTTTTAGGCTTCTTTTTTTCGTTCGATCGTTCTTTTTTTTTTTTTTTTTTTCGCAGTGTTAAACATGTAACTGATATTTGATTTATACATACCTAACGAAAATCTGGCCTGGTTTCGAAATGTCCCGCATTCTTATATATAATATATAATTACTTTTGTCAATTTGTACAAAATTAAAGAAATGGTATGTAATAAAAAAAAAAGTAATGAAGCTTACCGTGAACTCTTCTGGTCATTATTCTTTCACTCAATAAGCATGTACTAATGCAGAAAACGATTAGGTTGAAGTACATTGTTTAACGATCTGGTATCTAAAAGTATTGACTTTTACATATATTTGCTTATATACCATTAAACAATAAAAATTACAAAGAAACGAGGGATAATTTTAATATTGGTATATATGATAAGTTTATTGGTAATGTAGGCATTTCCTACCTTTTCAAGTTTTAATCTCAAACCGCAAATTTGCATGACAATAAAGAAAAACATGATTACTTTCATATGTTTTTTACCTTATCCACTTGGACATAATTTCACAGTGCATATTCATTTTAGACACTCCTCTTTCTGTTATCACCAATCAATATTCTTGTACAATTCCAGGAACACAGACGATATAAATAGTAGGAAAGAAATAGCAAGATCAGATTCCGCCAGGTCTCCCCCTCTCATGAGTAGGCGAAGGAATTTATTCACAACCAAAATTCCTACTCGTCAAGACCGAAAGTACATACAATTACGTGCCCGTGTGGCAATTTGTGAACTTTCGAACAATTGAACATTTGAACTTTTAAAAGATTCTTAAATTTGTATTTACGTTATAAATCATTATTTTTTTCAAATTCGACTTCGTTAATGATGGATGATGATGATGATGATGATGATGATGATGATGATGATGATGATGATGATGATGATGATGATGATGATGATGACGACGACGACGACGACGACGACGACGACGACGACGATGACGACAACGACGATGATGATGACGACGAAGACGATGACGATGATGATGATGACGACGACGACGATGATGATGATGATGATGATGATGATGATGATGACGCCTTTGGCAAATAAAATTCATATGAATATTATCCCTGCATCATACTAAACAGACACTGTTTTTAACGTGTTTGCTCACATTGTAACAGTTCGCAGGAAAATTTTACCTTACTGTGACACATTATTCTGACACCGTGTCGACCGGTCTTTGGTCTTACTGTTTAATGCCGCATCCTCATCGGAGAAGCAGCAAATACCAGTTTAAACCTTTGGTTTGACCCGGTCGGTGATCTCGCGCACTCGAGTCGAGCACGTTTACACGGGACCTACGAGGCGGTTACATTTTATAAAAAATTACATTCAAATACAATAATTATTTATAGACTATTCTATGGCAGCAAACAATCTGTACAAAAAGGAATTTCGGAAGATACATCAATATAAGAGCGAACATAGAGCGGTTTTTGGGTTTTTTTTTTTTTTCTATCTTTCTTACGAACTTCTACTGTCTATATTTTTTTTCTGTTGGATAGACCCACCATGTTGCAAAAGTTCTTCAACACTGAAAATCTCTGTCTGATTGACATTTACCTTACCAGTACATAACAGTAGTGTTCAAAAACCCACTTATTATGTATTATTTGCTTTTACTACATGCCACATGTGTCATCTTTTTCGGGTTTTTTTTCTCACCATAAT
>JAASAO010001775.1:0-12500 GCA_017311375.1 Mytilus coruscus | reverse complement strand
TAAGCATATATTTCAATGATGTGTTTATGCCCCCGCAACTAGGAGGGGGGCATATTGTTTTACCCCTGTCCGTTCATCCGTCCGTCCGTCCATCAGTCCGTCCCATTATTGGTGTATAGTTATTCTTTTGATTTGTTTAGGCCACTTTTCTCTATTCTTTATACATTTTGCTCATTATTATCTATTCTGTAAACCCCCATCCATACCCTAGTTGTTTGAACGCTATCGATTTTTTTAAATTTTCATTTTTCGTTATTTTTTTTGTTCTTCAAAACGCTAATCTTATAAACATGATCAATAACAGAATGAAGGGAAAATGTTGACCAGCAGAAAATATTACAAGAAACTTTTTAATGTGTACACATTATTTTAACTTCTGACTAGTGTAAACTCAGTTTATGCATTAAACACACCCATGGGAAAGAGGGTGGGGTGGGGTTTACACGTTTGTTGTATCCAATTTACAACAAGGTATTGTCATTTTCAGTTATTCAAACTCATGTTTTGATATAGCAAGAAATATTCAGGACATTCTATGAAAGTTAATGACATCTTTGTGTCAATGTATTTTTCTTCCGAATTTCTTTCAGTGAAAATAACACTATAATTTTGCTGCGTCCGAAGCGCTTTTATATATATAGATCTAGTTCCATCTACACCAGGAACGCTCAAACCCCCAAAATTTTGAAAGCCTAGGAGGTTACAAAAAAATATAGTTTCTTAAATCATTTCTGAATTTATCAAGGAGGAAATTTCAATTGGATTCTAAATTTAGATAATTTGAATTTATTAGCGATAAGATACATTAATAACATTACAGGTTCAATATTTTCAACATTTCTTTTATTGATATATTATCATCTTATCTGTCATAATATTTTCCTATACATACTGAAATATTGATTTTTCTATTACAGACCAAAGAACCTGACTATATACTTCTCACAAGAAAATATAGCAACAGTCTAACAGGAAAACTGATAGACCAAATCACAATAAGTATTCATGAAAATGGTGAAAGCACAGTCAATATAGTGTTCCGTCCGTTGCAAACTCAATATCTTTTGTTGGACAATGAGATTAATACAGACAGAGTGGAAAAGCTTTTAGGGCTTCTAGATCCTAGTTACCGTTATTGCCAAGGAATTAAAGAAGAGATTGGGAATGCAACTGTATTGTCAGTAGCTAAATTTTCTTATCCGTGGAATCGTTTGCAGTCGTCGAAATGTAAAGTTTGGTGGAGATCAACAAAATTTAGCCAAGGCCAGTCAAAATGTCTGTACTGTAAACACCAGTCTAGGTATTTGAGCAAACGAAAAAGAAGACTGAGAACTACAAAACCAATAGTTAAGCGAAAACGCCTGAATGTTAACAGTATTTTTTCCGTAGGCAAACTTACCCCGTCAAGTAAAAGAATGCGATTACAGAGGCAAGCGAAACAGAATTATAAACGTAATAAGCAGGTTAAACATTTAAAGCAACAGATTGCAGAGCTGGATATAAAGCTCAACCATGCACAATCAGCAGAAATGGAATCAATAGTGAAAATAATCAATTCTAAACACAAAGAAGATCTGGGTCATGTTATACTTGAGCAGAATGAAAATAGCCGAAAGTTGCTTCAACAATGCTGGGAAAGGGTTTCTAGAGAACGACAAATCAACGACACGGTAACTTTTTTCGAAGACCAACTGAAAAACAAAAACGGAGACAAGGGAAATAATTGATCATCTATTACATATAGGATAGCTTTAGCCGTTTATACCAGAAGTAAAGCTGCTTATGATGCACTGAAAGGGTTCGGGATATTGCAGTTACCGTTCATAAGATCTTTGCAAACCAAACGTGGTCGATTTCTAGATCCTTGTGGAATTAATCACGATTATCTCCGAGATCAGGCGGAAATGTACAAGGCTTTTCAAGAGGAAAAAGCAAGGAAGAGAGAGACTGTTCCAAACAATGTTTGGGCTCTATTTTATGATGAAGTTAAAGTTATAGACAAGGTTATATGGAATTCAAAGAACCACGAGTTTATTGGTCTGGCTATGTCCCCGGAAGAATTTCCATCTCTGTTTGATATTTTTCGGGAAAATCTGCCTGCAGTTCAACACCAAAAGCAACAAAATACATTCTCCAGTTCTTATGGTGTGATTTGTCATCCAATTTTGATGTTATTGGGCCATACTTCACCAGTGAAACATCTTTAGAGCATAAATTTGTAATGGGATGTCTACAAGAGACAATGAGATGCTTACATGCCTATGACCTTAAGATAAATGCTATTGTGTGTGATGGAGCCATTGAAAAACTCGCTCTCATAAAGGAGACAGTAGGACATTCTGACGTCAAAAAATTTCAGCAAGAAAATATCCTTTCTGAACTGTTTGATTATGCTAATTCTGGCTCTCCTGACGCTGCATCTACAGAGACTTGCTATAAGTATCTCAGGGCTTGTAACAGACTATTTGAAAACAGATTTTATCAAAGCGAGCTGTCCGTAACACCAGGGATATATCTTCTTTGAGACATGGATTCGTATGATACTCGAAAGTGAGAACGACTACAACCCACACAAGGCAACACAGAAGAAGTTTTTGTCACGGCAGACTTGGGACTTGCTAAGAGTATGCGTTTTTTGGAGTCAGGTCCTTGGTAAAAGACTTTACAACAAACTATCCTCACCACTTTTTAGTTTTGTTAAGGATTAACGGAAGTGCTGTCGAAAGTCTGTTCTCACAGTTTAAGTATGCAACTGGTAGCAAACTTTCTCCAGTAAACTATCATACAGCTCGGAAAGCTGTATTAGTAAAAGCAAACATTCATGGAAAACACTCCAGCAATAAAAACTACCGTGATTTGCCACTATACATTCGAGAGAGTAGAGTCTGATGAATGATGACTTTAACGATGAATTGTATCATTCAGTGAGGAGAAAACCAGTAGTATACGAACAACTAAAATAACTTCATCATAATTAATAATCTTGACATTTGCGTCAATAAGCATTTTGACCAGGTAGTTTTTGATGTTCAAATCGTGTAAGGACTTCGAGAATTTGGAATTTCCGATGTTCATAATGTATGGGTTTGTGTATTCTTTATTTTAGGGATGAAATTTAATTTTACCTTATGGGAAACGCATTCTTGTCAGGAGTAAAAAAAATTTCTCCAGACATTCCCAATAATATAACAGTTTAATAATTTAGAACTCCTAAATCTGACTTACGAACACATTGAAACAAATACTCCTGAAAAAATAAGAATTTGGTAGTTTTATATTATCTCATCTATAACAGTGCTTTCATGTTGTTTCATGTTACTAACGCTTATATATGATTACAATAATTCCATTTTATATCATATTTAAGAGTGGATTGGAGCACAATTTAGTTTTATCTGTGTTTGGTTATTTATTTATATTTGATTGTTATATAAATAAGCAATATTAACATCGTCATAAATTGTATTGAATTGTGGTTTATTGTTACCTCATACTAAGCAAGATTAAAATTTTGTAACATGCAACTTCTTTTATGGTTGTTAATTAATGCTCAAGATTAGGCAACATCTATGATAAACAAGGATTTCGTTTTAAACATGTACCTGTAAATAATCATCAAAGAACTTAGAACACAGCGGTAATTATCGTTCCAGCAATTAATAAACATTATGATCTCTTTGACCTTGAGCATCTATTTTTAAAAGATTCGTCAATATAATACTTCCACGATAGGAAACATACACCCCCCACCCCCACCCCCCCACCCCCAAAAAAATATTATGATATTGAAATCTGAAAACCGTAAGAATCCCATTACTTGTTAGTTGCGCTTGTTATACATATAAATACACAGTGACATCAGTACAGCAAGATGTAATAATTTGGATCGCAGTTATTTTTGTTGTTGTTTACTTAACGTATAGTTGAACATTTCCTTGTCAAACCATCAAAGTATTATATTGACATTTTATTTTTGATTTTACTTCCATGGTCAAACTTTAAAACTGATATCTCCTTCTTCCTTCTTTATACTGTAGGCCGTACGAACAACTAAAATAACTTCATCGTAATTAATAATCTTGACATTTGAGTCAATAAGCATTTTGACCAGGTAGTTTTGATGTTCAAATCGTGTAAGGACTTCGAGAATTCGGAATTTCCGATGTTCATAATGTATGGGTTTGTGTATTCTTTATTTTAGGGATGAAATTTAATTTTACCTTATGGAAACGCATTCTTGTCAGGAGTAAAAAAAAACAATTTCCAGACATTCCCAATAATATAACAGTTTAATAATTTAGAACTCCTAAATCTGACTTACGAACACATTGAAACAAATACCCCTGAAAAAATAAGAATTTGGTAGTTTTATATTATCTCATCTATAACAGTGCTTTCATGTTGTTTCATGTTACTAACGCTTATATATGATTACAATAATTCCGTTTTTATATCATATTTAAGAGTGGATTGGAGCACAATTTAATTTTGTTAATAGTTTTATCTGTGTTTGGTTATTTATTTATATTTGATTGTTATATAAATCAGCAATATTAACATCGTCATAAATTGTATTGAATTGTGGTTAATTGTTACCTCATACTAAGCAAGATTAAAATTTTGTAACATGCAACTTCTTTTATGGTTTTTGATTAATGCTCAAGATTAGGCAACATCTATGATAAACAAGGATTTCGTTTTAAACATGTACCTGTAAATAATCATCAAAGAACTTAGAACACAGCGGTAATTATTGTTCCAGCAATTAACAAACAGTATGATCTCTTTGACCTTGAGTTTCTGTTGTTTAAAAAGATTCGTCAATATAATACTTCCACGATAGGAAACATACACCCCCAATAAAATATTATGATATTGAAATCTGAAAACCGTAAGAATCCCATTAACTTGTTAGTTTCGCTTGTTATACATATGAATACACAGTGAAATCAGTACAGCAAGATGTAAGAATTTGGATCGCAGTTATTTTTGTTGTTGTTTACTTAACGTATAGTTGAACATTTCCTTGTCAAACCATTAAAGTATTATATTGACATTTTTATTTTTGATTTTACTTCCATGGTCAAACTTTAAAACTGATATCTCCTTCTTCCTTCTTTATACTGTAGGCCGTAAAAATCAGACAAGTGCAGAAAAGGTTATCACAAAACAGTCATATGCGATCATATATGCGGCATATGTAATACAGGTGGAAGTACTATGTGCATTCAGAAACTGATTTAAAGAACTTTATTTCTTTTCCAGATAAAAAAAATAAAATTCGGTAAATAAAAGTACAAACGTATGAAATACACGTAAAAATCGCAAAGAAAAACTTCAGCGATTTTAGATTTTATACTAGGATAACGAATGAATCTTATCTTTGTCTCCTGTCTAAAACCCTACACCTGCACACATTTGCACATGCATGCCTAGATACACATGGATGTAGAAATACATCCATGTGTATCTAAGCATGCATGTGCATGTACATACAGTTCGTGTTGCTCAGTCTTCAGTTATCTATGTTGTATTTTGTGTACTGTGGTTAGTCTGTTGGTCTCTTTCTTCTTTAGCCATAGAGTTGTCAGTTTAATTTGATCTTATGAGTTTGAATGTCCCTTTGGTATCTTTCGCTTCTCTTATACAGGTGTAAAACTTGCATGATGACGCAATACACACGCATGCAAATTATGTATTATCTTAATTTGCGTGATCGAAACCCTTTGATGCAAAATTGTAATTGCACATATGCAAATTTACGCTTCGTGTTTTTTGTACATGTGAACGCAAAATAATATTACATGTATAGACATTAATAGATACGATGTTTTATACCTAATGAGAGGGCGGACAGGGTAAAGGGAGAGGGGTGGGAGAAAGGAGAGAAGGGGCGGGAGAAAGGAGAGAGGGGGCGGGAGAAAGGAGAGAAGGGGCCGGAGAAAGGAGAAAAGGGGTAGATAAGGGAGACAAATTGTTTATAAAAAAATAATAAAAGTGAGCCGGAAATTGATTATTTTATCAAATTAGATAATACAAAGTTTGAAGAAAGTGCTAATAAATGTCATAGTAGGCTTAATGAAAACGACCTCATAAATACGCCAAGCGTCGTCACTTATTCAATCATTACGATCTCTTATATACTGAGAAAGACTAAAAACTAACAGAATATCAATGATTGTATTCTGAATCCGTGCATTTATAGAAACAAACATGTTACCATCCCTGTGTTTTAGATATATTGCGTCAAAGTTGACCGATATGCAAAGAATTTGTCAGAAAAGGGAAGACGCTACTGCATATCAAATAACGTTATTTTTATGGAGAGGTATGAAAATCTGTAACGGGATCTGAATGGTGTTTATTATTTTGTTTTCATTTCCCCTGTCCGGTTACTTACATTTCGGCCTAAGCGGGTGCACAATTAGCTTATAAAGAAATTCAAATCTTTAACTTAACCCTACTAGCCAAACTAGACAAGGGTGATGCCACCGCAACTTCCGTGTGTCAAATAGTTCATGCATGTTTAGGACAATTCAATACAATTAGAAATAGTTGTGTTTAAAAGACACATTTAATGCAACCATCAAAAAAGGTTAAACATTCTGTTAGTTGTAAAAATGATAGATACAAACAATATCTTGATGAAATACATATTCTTAATCAAGTATACTGTATGGTGTAAACGTGTGATTTTTTTTTAATGAGTTTGCTCATTTTAACATTTTGATAATATATAAAGGCACCTTACAAATTGTATTCAAAATTTCACTTGAAAAGACAAAGTTCAACATTCTGTCATTCGTGAAAAATTATACAATATAAAATCCTGAGAATATATATGCACTCTCTATATAAATAAAACACTCGGCGCAATATAAAAGTTCAAGCTTGAAATTTTACATGTAGTCGTAGAAGGAGTAAGCAGGGCTATGTATTCTGCGTGCATTTATATATTATCAAAATGCCAAATTAAGCAACCTGTCATTTAAAAAAAAAACCAATGACAATCCTGACAATATGCGCACTTTTGGTATATATACTAACACCTGGCACATAATTTAAAGTTAAATCTTAAAAACTTAGCAATAAGAAATAAACTGAATAAACCCTCAGTTATATATACCAAGTCAGGGACGGGCGGTCATACGGACACGGGTAAAACAGTATGCATTCGGGATCAAAATATATATTAAGCGTATCTGATGATGGTCTATTTTAAAAGGCATTTTGTGACAAAACATAATTTTGTCTTTGATAGAAAGATGTCTCATAGGCACTACATCTCATTATTTCATAATGGTTTGAGTTTTCTTCTGAAATACGAGTTGTTTAAAGACTACGAATTTGTACCTTACGAGATTGACATATGTTTGTATTATAATTAATATGACTAATGTTGTGAACGTGTGATGTTATCATTTGATAGATTTTATACTTGCTATAGTAAATATACTTATTAACTTTCAAATTCAAGGGACCAAATTATCTTTTCTAAATCTACAAATTAGCAGTATAAAAATTCTCGTCCATCCTGCATTTGTCCTGTGTTATCTAGAAGTCTTTGGTTTTTGTGTGTCGTTAATTGGCCAGTTGCAGTCTTATTGAATCTCCCATATCTCCATTTACAACACTTTTATTTTACATACATACTTGTATATGTACTTGTTATAAAATCTCTTTTAAAGATCGTAAATAACCTCTGACTTTTTCCGACGCTCATGGAGTCATGTCAGCAATGTGTCCCTCCCCAAAAAGACACCTTTGTTAATCATTTACGAATCGTTTTGACTCACCGTTTTATGAAATGGTGCATTTGTCATCATCTTTACCTGTACAGCATGTCCAGCTCAAACAAAAAAATACAACCATCCCTGTACACCGAAGCGTAAATTAACTTGAACCTATATTAAAATCAATCAGGACCAATCCAGTATATCTTATTATAATCCTTTGTAATTAATTCCATTTTCTATGTGCATATATTTAGAGTAATTTGGAGCTGGTATACTCAGCATATGATACATATTTCTTGTTGTGGAATACATTTTTCAGAATTTATTTTCATATTTTTTAAGACATTCATATTTCCATGCTTGTAGTATAATTATTGTGTATGTGTATTTTTATAATAGAAATCCAGATCTGGTCTGTGTTTCTTATACTAAACGAGGTGTTTCGGTTATGGCCATGTATATGTAGGCCTATCCTCATGAGGTATACTTCCGAAATCATATCGGAAAATCCGATTTCTTCTGAACAGTCCAATAAGAGTTATTTTTTCTTCTTATTATTTAGCAGCATTTGGATTTCTACTTAAAAAAAAATCATCGGGAAACGGCGTGCATCAAACTCAGTTGCAAATTCAATTCAAACAGACAGCTTAACAGTCAGTGAAAATATTATTGAGGTTCTTGAAGCAGAAGAAACAACACTTCTATCTTGTGAAAGGACAAGACAGGGACTAGCTATCAAAAAAGCAACAAATTTGATTGATTTTTATTAAAACGAGATTTCTATACATTAGTTTTTCATGATTGAGGTCGGGAGACAAGAGAAAGGGGGTGGGAGAAAGGAGAAAAGGGGCGGGAGAAAGGAGAAAGGTACCCCCTGTCCGCCCCCTCCCTAATGCAAGCAACGCAGTAGTAGCAGTAAATATAGTTGTTTTTTTAACATTACCGTCGTCCGTCTGTCCATTCGTCCGTAAGTCACCTCATTTAATATTGTATTGCAATTGATCACAAATGAGAGGAAGATGTCTATTGTTTTTTGAAGTATGACGTCATGTTAACAGAAAAATCGAAAGAAATGCAGGAGGGAGTTCCAGACTGTAACTCATGAACCTTACGAGGTGATTATTTTAAAATATAAGAGGACACTTACCTATCCGTTATGAGAGTACAATGTCCGAGGGAAAGGTCATAGTAACTAAATATAGACTGCAATAAGTTCAGAAAAAATCTTGTAAGAATAACCCGATAACCTTAAATGCACAAATATCCACACTGATCGGATTGGTCTTGCATCTTTTCAACTGATTTTTAGTTTGATCAAATGCTGTACTGTTACAATACACATGCCACACATCTTACGCTGTTTAAAGGTGCCACTTCATATTTCCCCCTAGCTATAACAAGATGCATTACGCTAATGTGTTTGCGAAATACTTCTATGACAACTTCTATAGTAACATTGCATGGTAAAAGCACCCTTTTTGTTCCATTTTGATTTGTCGCCCTGAAACATTCATTAGTTGAGGGAGTGTTTAAATCTGTTCATCTGGATATGGTTGACATAATTATGTACCTGAATATTTCCACACCCAACTTACAAATGGAAAAATACGTATTATAGACATACTGGTGGACATCAAGAGACAGCTACTCATCAACACACACCTAAAGAAATGGAGGGTCAACATGTAACAATACATCTACAAATAAAAGACAATCCATAAAATAATACTAAAAATCATGAATCAATGTGCCAGACCTAAAATGTATGATACTGTCTACCGTACACGAGACGTTTCTTAATAAACCAGATTTGAAGTATAATTATTAATTTCTGATCTGGAAATTAAAACAAATTATTCCATCAAAACCACGCCAGTATCAAATCACGGCGGGCCACAAAACATTCCCAAATTGTAGCAGGATTCATGTTGCCGAATCTTCAGTTCTCTTATGTTTCTTTCTGCCTTTAATATTTTGCCAATTTTGTGTGGCCTTCGTTGACCTTTTTGTGATTATCATCTTCTAACTGTTTTTAAATAATTTTTCCCATGACATTGAATATTTTTTTTAAATATCTCTAGTCTTAAAAACTTTATATAATACAAATGTGTGTAAAGCTCAATAATGTGGTTTTGAGGACATTGGTAAAAAAAATATAGGTGCGCATCCTAGATTTTACAGAGGGAGACATAAATTGCAAAAACATCTTTATATATAATGGCGAGAGGTGTGATGCGCAATATTTTTTGACGATTTTATGCAAAAAAAGTCTATATTTTCCAATGAAAGGGGTGCGAACGACCTCTACGATTCCCTAAAATCCGCCACTGATCAAGGTGTCTTTTAACAAGTGTGTTGTTTAAACAATTGTGTATTGAAAATTCATATTAAGTTCTGTTGACAGATACATGGTAAACTATTTTCGAGTCCAAAAAGACCGGTTCTTTCCGAAAATTAGGTGTAGTTGCAGTTTTAATGGTTTGCCGCGAAATGCAGTTAACCTATTGCAGCGATTTTTCCACAATAGAACAAGTGAAAGAAGACAGTAATGCCTAAAAAGTAACACGAGTTGAACATAAAGACACACAAATCAACAACAACCATTTTTTTTCAATGCAGAAAACGATCACGTGCCAACAAGGACAAAATGAATGAAACACCATATAAAAAATTATACAGACATGAAATATTATTTATTTGTACATTTACCATTCGTACTCTTCTTTTATTAATCTTATAGTGATAGAATTACTCGGGCAAACATAAAACAAAGATATCAAGGCATGTAATGACTCTTTTGAATTTATATATATACATATATACTGAAAGTAACGATTGACAATAAATGTAAGTACTAGTACTAAACAAAGCCAAGAAATCTGCGCGGTTTTGAACGCTTTCTTTTTCCTTCAGCATCATTGCAGGCTTCGTGTTCGGTGCAGGGTCGTTCCAATTGTTCTCCGTTAATCATATTTGTACTTTCTGGAGCTATTCTAGTTTTGTGTATGACTGAACAACCTTTCTTCTTTTTTACCAAGCCTCTTTCATTTGTGTCGTTTCCTGTCGACAATTTACGTTTTTTTGCTGTTCCTTTACTTTGGATTTTGTATGAACATTTTTTCTTTGTCACGGCATACAGTTCATCTCGTAAGGTCAGGCCACTTTTACTACGCGAATTGTTTTCTTGGCAAGACATCTGAAAATGTCCTCGTATAAATTCATTCAGCCTAGCATGCACTATTTTCCTAATCCATACTCTCCTGAATTCCTCAAGTACTTTCTTATTTTCACCTTCAAATATTGTCTCCGATGCCGAGTCAAACAATTGTTGAATATCTATTCTGCTTTGCACTTCCACAGAACATACCTAAAATAGAACATCTGAACAATTACTTTTGATGATTTTTTTTAACTGTTTTCAGAAAAAGAAACAATGCAGTGCTCGTTACTGATTTAGGATCAGGCTGTGTGTGTAATATTAAGTATTAAACATGTGCCATTTAACTTCAAAAAATATTGTCTACCTGTTTAAGGGAACGACCATTTAACTTCAATTTACAGCGTATTGTTAAAATCGACATTATAATACAGTTATTGAGGTGGTCATCTACATTTTTTCAGTTTGTATAATTGCTTCAAAGTTATGATAAAAATAAAACAAGTAACTTTTGAATAATCCAAATTAAAATGGAGCACTAGTCTAAAATAAAATTTTAATAAATAACATGCTTAAAATTTGAAATTGAATGGCGGAAAGAAAGACACGTCAATGAATACAAATTTGTGTTCACATTACATAAACAGTGACATTCAACTGATTAGGAAATTGCCAATTATCATTGTTAAATTTCATTCAGACATACAAAATGTTAAACAACATGCACGAGCATGTAAGTATATGCTTTTTTGTATTTATGCAAACCGAGCATTGTAAATTCATTATAATATTTACCTTAATCAAATTTTTTCCATATTTCTTGTAAGAGTCTTCATTTCCATAATCTGTGACACAGTCGTTTACTGTTTTTACAAATGGCAGGTATATTTTTTTGGTATAAATAAACCACCATTGTCGCGCTCCTTTGTTGAATGTGGTAAATTTTCTTCTGCCTTTTCAACAGCTGTCATTCTTATTCGTAGTGTCATCTTGTATAAATCAAACGACATATTTCTCTGTTCTTCTGAAATTGTTTTCATATATCGTCTTCTTTTGTTAACTTTCCATATTTCACCAATTGTTCCTCCTCCCAACGCTAATAGACCTCTTTCAGTTTCATCAATCCTACTGCTGAAGTTGATTTCAGTTTTTTTCTTTTGATTGTCTGTTGTTTTCGATTTCTTTTTCTTGATTAAAGCCAATAATACAGTGGACATAAAAGTTAAATATCTGAATAAAATCATTTTTGTCGCAACTATCGGGCGTTGATACCGGCAACAATTTAGCACATGACTGATGATATTTGAAAATGAAGGCTGAGTAACTGTTTCTTTCTGCTCGCAGTTGATCATAAACATCAGTAATCTTATTAACTATTATAAGTCCTGTTGAATTACCATAAAAACTTAAAAACAGAGAGTTTCTTTTCTCAAAATTTACAATGTGCAGCTCTTGTAAAACTTTTTTAGATACATATTTATTAAAATCAGCCATTGTAAACGTTATTTAACAATCACCATCAGCTATTAATTATCATATCCATGTTCTGTCTTTCTATGCGACAGTGCGTTAATTAATTCGCGGGGTGTTATTAAATTATCTCTACC
>JAASAO010002807.1:0-23216 GCA_017311375.1 Mytilus coruscus | reverse complement strand
ATCCATTTGGAGTAATTTCGGAGATTACATGTTTATCAATTGAAGTTCCTAGCCAGATTTCAGTCAGTGCTAGTATATCTGCATCATTTGAAAGCATAAAATCACAGATCGAAGTCGATTTGTTCTTTACGGATCTTGCATTTAGCGAAATGAGAGAAATTCTATCAATGATTTGACTGATAGCTGTTCGCGGAATCTTTCGAAGATATGATGTATCACGGGCGAATGTTTCATGAGTGTCCTCATCTGATCTATGTCGAATGAGAGTCTTGATCGGATGTGTATCGATACTATTAACAGTGAAGATAGATGAACATTGTGGTGTTATATGTATCAAATTGTTTTGAGAAATAGTTCCTCTGAAGGAATGATAAGCACATGAAACCCTGTTTGATGTCACAACAGTGCGGATCGATCGGGAAAAATTTCTTCCGGTTTTTGTCCCCCGTCTCGTCTTTTGGGTAGATTTCACGATGGACGTACTGTTTTTTGAAATATTTTGACATGTAATCCACGGATGGCTGAATACTTGAGCCGTAGATAAAAATAGCCTGACAGGTTGTAATGAGTTCATGGCTGATTGATCACAATAATAGTTTGTTGACAAAATGTATATGGTCTCTAATAATGTTATTTCTTGCTGAATTGTTTAAATAAAACTGTCATTGATGGAATATAACACTATTTACGATAGAGTCCAAATTTGGGAAGAAACAATGTCTGGAAGTCACAGAAAAAGCAAAAATATCACTTACGTTGTATGAGCTGTCATTAGCGCTAACCACTCAAATTCCATCTCATTCCATTTAGATATAGGAAGATGTGGTGTGAGTGCCAATGAGACAACTCTCTATCCAAATAACAATTTATAAAAGTAAACCATTATAGGTCAATGTACGGCCTTCAACACGGAGCCTTGGCTCACACCGAACAACAAGCTATAAAGGGCCCCAAAAGTACTAGTGTAAAACCATTCAAACGGTAAAACCAACGGTCTAGTCTATATAAAAAACGAGAAACGAGAAACACGTATAAATTACATAAACAAACGACAACCACTGTACAACAGATTCCCGACCCAGGACAGGTGCAAACATTTGCAGCGGGACCAAACGTTTCAATGGTACCAAACCTTCTCCCCTCCTCTGAAACAATAGTACAACATCACAACATAGAAAAACACACGATAAAACATCAATTGGAAGGCTTAACTCAATCAAAAACGTAAATTAACACACTATGAACGAATAAATTCGATCTGTGATACCTGAAAGTAAATACATAGTTAATAAAATATTAGGGACAAACACTGAAGTACAAATCAACTGTACCTAAAGTACAGACCTACATAATCTACATACACCCAACTCTGATGTAAGTGATGTGTATTACCATCAAAACATTCAACAGGCTTTGTCTACTTCAGGTACTCATCAACTGTACCTCAAGTACAGACCAATGCAACTTACATACACCCAACTCTGATGAATATTAATGTGAATTACCATCAAAACTTTCGATAGGCTTTGTCTACCTAAGGTACACATGAACTGTACCTCAAGTACAGACCAATACAACTAACATACATCTCACTTTGATGACTATTGATGTGTATTATCATCAACACTTTCGACAGGCTTTTTCTACCTGAGGTACACATCAACTACCTCAAGTGTAGACCAATTCAAACTACAGACACCTCACTTTGATGAATATTGATGTGTATTGCCATCAAAACTTTCGACAGGCTTTGTCTACCTGAGGTACACATTAACTGTATCTCAAGTACAGACCAATTCAATCTGCATACACCTCACTTTGAGGAATACTGATGTGTATTATCATCAAAATTTCGACAGGCTTTGTCTACCTGAGGTACACATCAACTGAGCTTTAAATGCAGACAAATTCAATCTACATACACCTCACTTTGAGGAATATTGATGTGTATTACCATCAAAACTTTCGACATTTCGTCTACTTCAGGTACACATCAACTTTACCTCAAGTGCAGACCAATTCAATATACATACACCAACCTTTGATGATTGTTGATGTGTATTACCATCAAAACTTTCGACAGGGTTTGTCTACCTGTGGTTCACAGCAACTGTATCAGTTACGCATCATATGTACGTCAAGTACAAACCAATTCCATGTACATACGACCAACTTTGATGAATATTGATGTGTATTATCGTCAAAACTTTCGACAGGCTTTGTCTACTGGAGTAACAAATCATTTTTACCTTAAGGACAGACCAATTTAATCTACATACACCCAACTCTGATGAATATTGATGTATATTTCCATCCAAACTTTGGACAGGCTTTGTCTAATTCAGGTACACATCAACTGTACCTCAAGTGCAGACCAATGCAATTTATATATACCTCAATTTGATGAACATTGATGTGTATTACCATCAAAACATTCAACAGGCTTTGTCTACTTCAGGTACGCATCAACTGTACCTGAAGTACAGACCAATGCAACTTACATACACCCAACTCTGATGAGTATTGATGTGTATTACCATCAGAACTTTCAATAGGCTTTGTCTACCTGAGGTACACATCAACTGTACCTCTACTACAGACCAATATATCCTACATACACCTCACTTTGATGATTGATGTGTATTATCATCAAAAATTTTGAAAGCTTTGTCTACTTGAAGTACGGATCAACTGTACCTCAAGTGCAGACCAATGCAAACTTACATACACCTCACTTTGATGAACATTGATGTGTATTACCATCAAAACATTAAACAGGCTTCGTCTACTTCAAGCATGCATCAACTGTACCTCAAGTACAGACCAATGCAACTTACATACACCCAACTCTGATGAGTATTGATGTGTATTACCATCAGAACTTTCAACAGGCTTTGTCTACCTGAGGTACACATCAACTATACCTCTACTACAGACCAATATAACCTACATACACCTCACTTTGATGATTGATGTGTATTACCATCAAAAATTTTGAAAGGTTTGTCTACTTGAAGTACGCATCAACTGTACCTCAAGTGCAGACCAATGCAACTTAGATACACATAACTCTGATAAATATTGATGTGTATAACCATCATCACTTTCGACAGGCTTTGTCTACCTGAGGTACACATCAACTATACCTCTAATACAGACCAATATAACCTACATACACCTCACTTTGATGAATATTGATGTGTATTACCATCAAAAATTTCGAAATCTTTGTCTACTTGAAGTACAAATCAACTGTACCTCAAGTGCAGACCTACTCAATCTACATACACCCACCTCTGATGAATAGAGTGTGTATTACCATCAAAACTTTCGACAGGCTTTGCATACCTGAGGTACACATCGACTGTATCTCAAAATACAGACCAATTCAATCTACATACACCTCACTTTGATGATTATTGATGTGTATCACCATCAAAAATTTCGAAAGCTTTGTCTACTTAAAGTACAAATCAACTATACCTCAAGTGCAGACCACTTCCATGTACATACTACCAACTTTGATGAATAGTGATGTGTATTACCGTCAAAACGTTCAACAGGTTTTGTCTACTGGAGGTACAAATCAACTGTACCTTAAGTACAGACCAATTTAATCTACATACACCCAACTCTGATGAATATTGATGTGTTGTGAATTACCATCAAAACTTTCGACAGGTTTTGTCTACTTGAGGAACACATCAACTGTATCTCAAGAGGAAACCAATGCAACTTACATACACCCAACTCTAATGAATATTGATGTATATTTCCATCCAAACTTTAGAAGACTATGTCTTCTTCAGGTACACATCAACTGTACCTCAAGTACAGATCAATATAATCCACATACACCTCACTTTGATGAATATTGATGTGTTACCATCAAAACTTTTGAAAGCTTTGCTCACTTGAAGTGCAAGTCAACTGTACCTCAAGTACAGACCTACTCATTCTACATTCACCCAACTCTGATGAATAGTGATGTGTATTACCATCCAAACTTTCGACATGCTTTGTCTACTTGAGGTACACATCTAATATACCTCAAGTACAGACCGATGCAATTTATCTACAGCCACATCTGATAAATATTGATGTGTATTTCCATCAAAATTTCGACAGGCTTTGTGTACCTGAGGTACACATCAACTGTATCTCAAGTTCAGACCAATGTTACTTACATACACCCAACTCTGATGAGTATTGATGTGTATTCCCATCAAAACTTTTAACAGACTTAGTCTACTTCAGGTACGCATCAACTGTACCTCAAGTACAGACCAATACAACTTATACACTCAACTTTGATGAATATTGATGTGTATAACCATCAAAACATTCAACAAGCTTTGTCTACTTCAGGTACGCATCAACTGTACCTTAACTACAGACCAATGCAACTTACATACACCCAACTCTGATGAGTATTGATGTGTATTCCCATCAAAACTTTCAACAGGCTAAGTCTATTTCAGGTTTGCATCAACTGTACCTCAGGTACAGACCAATGCAACTTACATACACCCAACTCTGATGAATAATGATGTGTATTACCATCAACACCTTCAACAGGCTTAGTGAACTTCATGTACGAATCACCTGTACCTCAATTACAGATCAATGCAGCTTACATACACCCAACTCTGATGAAAATTGATGTGTGCTACCATCAAAACTTTCGACAGACTTTGTATACCTGAGGTACACATCAACTGTACCTAAAATACAGACCAATTCAATCTACATACATCTGACTTTGAGGAATATTGATGTGTAATACATCAAAACTTTCGAAAACTTTGTCCCTTTGAAGTTGAAATCAACTGTATCTCAAGTACAGACCAATGCAACTTACATACACCTCACTTTGATGAACATTGATGTGTATTGCCATCAAAACATTCAACAGGCTTTGTCTACTTGAGGTACGCATCAACTGTACCTCAAGTGCAGACCAATGCAAACTTACATACACCTCACTTTGATGAACATTGATGTGTATTACCATCAAAACATTAAACAGGCTTCGTCTACTTCAAGCATGCATCAACTGTACCTCAAGTACAGACCAATGCAACTTACATACACCCAACTCTGATGAGTATTGATGTGTATTACCATCAGAACTTTCAACAGGCTTTGTCAACCTGAGGCACACATCAACTATACCTCTACTACAGACCAATTTAACCTACATACACCTCACTTTGATCATTGATGTGTATTACCATCAAAAATTTTGAAAGGTTTGTCTACTTGAAGTACGCATCAACTGTACCTCAAGTGCAGACCAATGCAACTTAGATACACATAACTCTGATAAATATTGATGTGTATAACCATCATCACTTTCGACAGGCTTTGTCTACCTGAGGTACACATCAACTATACCTCTAATACAGACCAATATAACCTACATACACCTCACTTTGATGAATATTGATGTGTATTACCATCAAAAATTTCGAAATCTTTGTCTACTTGAAGTACAAATCAACTGTACCTCAAGTGCAGACCTACTCAATCTACATACACCCACCTCTGATGAATAGAGTGTGTATTACCATCAAAACTTTCGACAGGCTTTGCATACCTGAGGTACACATCGACTGTATCTCAAAATACAGACCAATTCAATCTACATACACCTCACTTTATTGATTATTGATGTGTATCACCATCAAAAATTTCGAAAGCTTTGTCTACTTAAAGTACAAATCAACTATACCTCAAGTGCAGACCACTTCCATGTACATACTACCAACTTTGATGAATAGTGATGTGTATTACCGTCAAAACGTTCAACAGGTTTTGTCTACTGGAGGTACAAATCAACTGTACCTTAAGTACAGACCAATTTAATCTACATACACCCAACTCTGATGAATATTGATGTGTTGTGAATTACCATCAAAACTTTCGACAGGTTTTGTCTACTTGAGGAACACATCAACTGTATCTCAAGAGGAAACCAATGCAACTTACATACACCCAACTCTAATGAATGTTGATGTATATTTCCATCCAAACTTTAGAAGACTATGTCTTCTTCAGGTACACATCAACTGTACCTCAAGTACAGATCAATATAATCCACATACACCTCACTTTGATGAATATTGATGTGTTACCATCAAAACTTTTGAAAGCTTTGCTCACTTGAAGTGCAAGTCAACTGTACCTCAAGTACAGACCAATGCAACTTACATACACCTCACTTTGATGAACATTGATGTGTATTGCCATCAAAACATTCAACAGGCTTTGTCTACCTGAGGTACGCATCAACTGTACCTGAAGTACAGACCAATGCAACTTATATACACCCAACTCTGATGATTATTGATGTGTATTACCATCAAAACTTTCAACAGGCTAAGTCTACTTCAGGTACGCATCAACTGTACCTCAGGTACAGACCAATGCAACTTACATACACCAAACTCTGATGAATATTGGTGTGTATCACCATCAAAACTTTCGACAAGCTTAGTCTACCTGAGGTACACATCAACTGTACCTCTAATACAGACTAATATAAGCCCCATACACCTCACTTTGATGAATATTGATGTGTATAACCATCAAAAATTTCGAAAGCTTTGTCTATAGGAAGCACAAATCAACTGTACCTCCAGTACAGACCTACTCAATCTACATACACCTGACTTTGATGAATAGTGAAGTGTATAACTATGAAAACTTTCGAAAGCTTTGTCTACTTCAAGTACAAATCAACTGTACCTCAAGTGCAGACCAATTCCATGTACGTACAAGCAACTTGATGAATAGTGATGTGTAATACCGTCTAAACGTTCAACAGCCTTTGTCTACTAGAGGTACAAATCAACTGTACCTTAAGTACAGACCTATTAAATATACATACACCCAACTCTGATGGATATTGATGTGTTGTGAATTACCATCAAAACTTTCGAGATGCTTTGTCTACTTGAGGTACACATCTAATATACCTCAAGTACAGACTGATGCAACTTATATACAGCCACATCTGATGAATATTGATGTGTATTACCATCAAAACTTTCGACAGGCTTTCTCTACCTAAGGTACACTCCAACTCTGCCTCAAGTACAGACCAATTCCATCTACATACACCTCACTTTGATGAATATTGATGTGTATTACCATCAAAACTTTCGACAGGCTTTCTCTACCTAAGGTACACACCACCTCTACCTCAAGTACAGACCAATTCCATCTACATACACCTTACTTTGATGAGTATTAATGTGAATTCCCATCAAAACTTTCAACAGGCTTAGTCTACTTCAGGTACGCATCATCTGTACCTCAAGTACACACCTACTTAATCTACATACACCCAACTCTGATGAAAAGTGATGTGTATTACCATCAAAACTTTCGACAGGCTTTGTCTACTTGACGTACACATCTAATATACCTCAAGTACAGACCGATGCAACTTATATACACCCACTCTGATGAACATTGATGTGTATTACCATCAAAACTTTCGATATGCCTTGTCTACATGAGGTACACATCAACTGTATCTCAAATACAGACCAAAGTAACTTACATACACCCAACTCTGATGAGTATAATGTGTATTCCCATCAAAACTTTCAACAGGCTTAGTCTACTTTAGGTACTTATCAACTGTACCTCAAGTACAGACAAATGCAACTTACATTGATGTGTATTACCATCAAAACTTTAGAAAGCTTTGTCTACTTGAAGTACAAATCAACTGTAACTTAAGTATAGACCTACTCAATCTACATACAGCCAGCTCTGATGTAAGTGATGTGTATTACCATCAAAACATTCAAGAGGCTTTGTCTACTTCAGGTACGCATCAACTATACCTCAAATACAGACCAATGCAACTTACATTCACCAAAATCGGATGAATACTAATGTGTATTACCATTAAAACTTTCGACAGGCTTTGTCTACCTGAGGTACAAATCAACTGCATCTCTTAAACAGACCAATATAACTTACATACACCTCACTTTGATGATTATTGATGTGTATTACCATCAAAACTTTCGACAGGCTTTCTACCTCAAGTACAAACGAATGCAACTTTCATACACACAACTGTGATGAGTATTGGTGTGTAATTCCATCAAAACATTGAACAGGTTTAGTCTACTTCAGGTACATATCAACTGTACCTCAAGTACAGACCAATGCAACTTACATACACCCAACTCAGATGAATATTGATGTGTATTACCATCAAAACTTTCGACAAGCTTTGTCTACTTCAGGTACGCATCAACTGTACCTCAAGTACAGACCAATGCAACTTACATACACCTCACTTTGATGACTTTTCATATGTATTACCATCAAAACTTTCGACAGTCTTTGTTTACCTGAGGTACAATTTAAATGTACCTCTTAAACAGACCAATATAACTTACATATCCCTCACGTTGATGATTATTGATGTGTATTGCCTTCAAAACTTTCGACAGGCTTTGTCTACTGGAGGTACACATCAACTGTACCTAAAGTACAGACCAATCCAACTTACATACATCTACCTCTGATGAATATTGATGTGTATTATCATCAACACTTTTGACAGGCTTTGTCTACCTGAGATACAAATCAACTGTATCTCGAATACACACAAATGCAACTTACAAACACCCAACTCTGATTACTATTGATGAGTAATTCTATCAAAACTTTCAACAGGCTTAGTCTACTTCAGGTACGCATCAACTGTACCTCAAGTACAGACCAATGCAACTTACATACACCCAACTCGGATGAATATTGATGTGTATTACCATCAAAACTTTCGACAGGCTTTGTTCACTTCAGGTACGCACCAACTGTACCTCAAATACAGACCAATATAACCTACATACGCGTCACTTTGATGACTATTGATGTGTATTACCATCAACACTTTCGACAGACAGTCCTTGTCTACCTGAGGTACGCATCAACTGTACCGCAAATACAGACCAATGCAACTGACATTCACCTCACTTTAATGACTATTGATATGCATTACCATTAAAACATTCGACGGTCTTCGTCTACCTGAGGCACACATCAACTGTACTTCTTAAACAGACCAATATAACTTACATACACTTCACTTTGATGACTATTGATGTGTATTACCATCAAAACTTCAGACATGCTTTGTCTACCTGAGGTACACATCAACTGTACCTCAAGTACATACAAATGCAACTTACATACACCTCACTTTGATGACTATTGATGTGTTTAATCATCAACACTTTCTGCAGTCTTTGTCTACTTGAGGTACACATCAACTGTACTTCTTATAAAGACCGATATAACCTACATACAACTCACTTTGATGAATATCGATGTGTATTACCATAGAAACCATCGAAAGCTTTGTTTACTTGAAGTGCAAATCAACTAAACCTGAGGTACAGACTTATGAAATCTACACACACCTAAATCTGATGAATATTGATGTATTGTGAATTACCGTCAAAATTTTCGTCAAGGTTTGTCTACTTGAAGGACACATAAACTGTACCTCAAGTGCAGACCAATGCAACTTACATACACCAAACTCTGATAAATATTAATGTTTATTTCTATCCAAACTTTAGAAGGCTCTGTCTACTTCAGGAATACATCAACTGTACCTCAAGTACAGACCAATGCAACTTATATACACCTAACTCTAATGAATATTGATGTGTATTTTCATCAACACTTTTTACAGGCTTTGACTACCTGAGGTACAAATCAACTGTATCTTAAGTACAGACAAATGCAGCTTACACACAACCAACTCTGATGAGTATTAATGTGTGTTACCATCAAAACTTTCGACAGGCTTTGTCTACTTCAGGTACGCAACAACTGTACCTCAAGTACAGATCAATGCAGCTTACATAGACCCAACTCTGATAAATATTGATGTGTATTTCCATTAAAACTTTAAACAGGCCTTGTGTACCTGAGGCTCGCATCAACTGCACCTCAAGTACAGACCAATGCAACTTACATACACCCAACTCTGATGAGTATTGATGTGTAATTCCATCACAACTTTCAACAGGCTTAGTCTATTTCAGGTACGCATTAACTGAACATCAAATACAGATCAACGCAAATTACATACACTTAACTCAGATGAATATTGATGTGTATTACAATCAAAACTTTCGACAAGCTTTGTCTACTTCAGGTACGCATCAACTGTACCTCAAGTACTTGACAATTCAACTTATACTGTAGTATTCACCTAACTTTGATGAATATTGATGTGTATATTCATCAAAACTTTCGACAGGCTTTGTTTACTCGAGGTACAAATCAACTGTATCTCAAGTACAGACAAATGCAACTTACATACACCCAACTCTGATGAGTATTGAAGTGTAATTCCATAAACAGTTTCATCAGGCTTAGTCTACTTTAGGTAAGCATCAACTGTACCTCAAGTACAGACCAATGCAACTTACATACACCCAACTCAGATGAACATTGATGTGTATTACCATTAAAACTTTCTAAAGGCCCTTTGTACCTCAGGTACACATCAACTGTACCTCAAGTACAGACCACGCAACTTACATACACCCAACTCAGATGAATATTGATGTGTATTACCATCAAAACTTTCAACAGGCTTTGTTTACTTCTGGTACGCATCAACTGAACCTCTAGTACAGACCAATGCAACTTACTTACATCTCACTTTGATGACTATTGATATGTATTAAAATCAAAACTTTCGACAGTCTTTGTCTACCTGAGGTACACATCCACTGCACCTCTTAAACAGACGAATATAACTTACATACATCTAACTTTAATGACTATTGATGTGTATCAAAACTTTCGACAGGCTTTGTCTACTGGAGGTACACACCAACTGTACCTCAAGTACAGACCAAAGCAACTTACATACACCCATCTCTGATGAATATTGATGTGTATTACCATGAAAACTTTCGAGAGGCTTTGTCTACTTCAGGTGCGCATCAACTGTATCTCAAGAACAGACAAATGCAACTTACATACACCCAAGTCTTATTAGTATTGATGTGTAATTCCGTCAAAACTTTCAACAGGTTTAGTCTGCCTCAGGTATGCATCAACTGTACCTCAAGTACAGACCAACGGAACTTACTTACACCTCACTTTGATAACTATTGATATGTATTTAAATCAAAACTTTCGACAGCCTTTGTCTACCTGAGGAACACATCAACTGCACCTCTTAAACAGACCAATATAACTTACATACACCTAACTTTGATGACTTTTGATGTGTATTACCATCAAAATTTTCGACAGGCTTTGTCTACTTCAGGTACACATCAACTGTACCTCAAGTACAGACAAATGCAGCTTACATAAACCATACTCTGATAAATACTAATGTATATTTTTATCCAAACTTTGGAAGGCTCTGTCTACTTCAGGTACTGATCAACTGTACCTCAAGTACAGACCAATGCAACTTATAGCATAGTAATCACCTAACTCTTATGAATATTGATGCGTATTTTCATCAACACTTTCGACAGGCTTTTTTTAGCTGAGGTACAAATCAAATGTATCTCAAGTACAGACAAATGCAACTTACATACACCCAACTCAGATGAATATTGATGTGTATTACCATCAAAACCTTCGACAGGCTTTGTCTACTTCAGGTACGCATGAACTGTATCTCAAGTACAGACCAATTCAACTTATACTATAGTATACACCTAACTCTGATGAATATTGATGTGTATTTTCATCAAAACTTTCGACAGGCTTTGTCTACTGGAGGTAAACATCAACTGTACCTCAAGAACAGACCTTTGCAACTTACATACACCCAACTCAAATGAATATTGATGTGTATTTTCATAAAAACTTTCGACAAGCTTTGTCTACTTCAGGTACGCATCAACTGTACCTCAAGTACAGGACAATGCAACTTACATATACCTCACTTTGATGACTATTGATATGTATTACCATCAAAACTTTCGACAGGCTTTGTCTACTTCAGGTACGCATCAACTGGACCTCAAGGACAGATCAATGCAGCTTACTTACACCCAACTCTAATAAATATTGATGTGTATTTCCATCAAGACTTTCGACAGGACTTGTCTACCTGAGGTACACATCAACTGTTCCTCTTAAACAGACCAATATAACTTACATACACCTCACTTTGATGACTATTGATGTGTATTAATATCAAAACTTTCGACCGGCTTTGTCTACTGGAGGTACACATCAACTGTTCCTCAAGTACAGACCAATGCAACTTACATACACCAACCTCTGATAAATACTTAATGTATATTTCTATCCAAATTATAGAAAGCTCTGTCTACTTCAGGTACACATCAAATGTACCTCAGGTACAGACCAATGCAACTTATACTATAGTATACACCTAACTCTGATGAGTATTGATGTGTAATTCCATCAACACTTTCATCAGGCTTAGTCTACTTTAGGTAAGCATCAACTGTACCTCAAGTACAGACCAATGCAACTTACATACACCCAACTCAGATGAATATTGATGTGTATTACCATCAAAACTTTCGACAGGCTTTGTCTACTTCAGGTACGCATCAACTGTACCTCAAGTACAGATCAATGCAGCTTACTTACACCCAACTCTGATAAATATTGATGTGTATTTCCATCAAAACTTTCGACAGGCCTTGTCTACCTTAGGTACACATCAACTGTACCTCTTAAACAGACCAATATATCTTACATACACCTCACTTTGATGACTATTGATGTGTATTACCATCAAAACTTTCGACCGGCTTTGTCTACTGGGGGTACACATCATTTGTACCTCAAGTACAGACCAATGCAACTTACATACACCCAACTCTGATAAATTTTAATGTATATTTCTATCCAAACTCTGGAAGGCTCTGTCTACTTCAGGTACTGATCAACTGTACCTCAAGTACAGACAAATGCAACTTACATACACCCAACTCAGATGAATATTGATGTGTATTACCATCAAAACTTTCGACAGGCTTTGTCTACTTCAGGTACGCATCAACTGTACCTCAAGTACAGAACAATGCAACTTATATTATAGTATACACCTAACTCTGATGAATATTGATGTGTATTTTCATCAAAACTTTCGACAGGCTTTGTCTACTGGAGGTAAACATCAACTGTACCTCAAGTACAGACCAAGGCAATTTACATACACCCAACTCAGATGAATATTGATGTGTATTACCATCAAATTTTTCGACAGGCGTTGTCTACTTCAGATACGCATCAACTTTACCTCAAGTACAGATCAATGCAGCTTACTTACACACACATCTCTGATAAATATTGATGTGTATTTCCATCAAAACTTTCGACAGGCCTTGTCTACTTTAGGTACACATCAACTGTACCTCTTAAACAGACCAAAATAACTTACATACACCTCACTTTCATGACTATTGATGTCTATTACCATCAAAACTTTCGACTGGCTTTGTCTACTGGAGGTACACATCAACTGTACCTCAAGTACAGACCACTGCAACTTACATACACCCAACTCTGATATATACTAATTTATATTTCTATCCAAACTATAGAAGGCTCTGTCTACTTCAGGTACACATCTCTGATAAATGTTGATGTGTATTTCCATCAAAACTTTCGACAGGCTTTGTCTACTTTAGGTACACATCAACTGTACCTCTTAAACAGACCAAAATAACTTACATACACCTCACTTTCATGACTATTGATGTGTATTACCATCAAAACTTTCGACTGGCTTTGTCTACTGGAGGTACACATCAACTGTACCTCAAGTACAGACCACTGCAACTTACATACTCCCAACTCTGATATATACTAATTTATATTTCTATCCAAACTATAGAAGGCTCTGTCTACTTCAGGTACACATCAACTGTACCTCAAGTACAGACCAATGCAACTTATGCTATAGTATACACCTAACTCTGATGAATATTGATGTGTTTTTTCATCAACACGTTCGACTGACTTTGTTTACCTGAGGTATAAATCAAATGTACCTCAAGTACAGACAACCTACATACACCCCACTCTGATGAGTATTGATGTGTAATTCCATCAACACTTTCGAAAGGCTTAGTCTACTTTAAGTAAGCATCAACTGTATCTCAAGTACAGACCAATGCAACTTACATACACCCAACTCAGATGAATTTTGATGTGTATTACCATCAAAACTTTCTACAGCCTTTGTCTACTTCAGGTACGCATCAACTGTACCTCAGGTACAGATCAATGCAGCTTACATACACCCAACCCTGATAAATATTGATGTGTATTTCCATCAAAACTTTCGAGAGGCCTTTTGTACCTGAGGTTCGCATCAACTTTACCTCAAGTACAGACAAATGCAACTTACATACACCCAACTCTGATGACTATTGATGTGTAATTCCATCAAAACTTTCAACAGGTTTAGTCTACCTCAGGTACGCATCAACTGTACCTCAAGTACAGACCAACGCAACTTACATACACCCAACTCAGATGAATATTGATGTGGATTACCATCAAAACTTTCGACAGGCTTTGTCTACTTCAGGTACGCATCAACTGTACCTCTAGTACACAGCAATGCAACTTACATACATTTCCCTTTGATGACTATTGATATGTATTACCATCAAAACTTTCGACAGTCTTTCTCTACCTGAGGTACACATCAACTGTACCTCTTAAACAGATCAATATAACTTATATACACCTAACGTTGATGACTATTGATGTGTATTACCATCAAAACTTTCGACAGGCTTTGTCTACTGGAGGTAAACATCAACTGTACCTCAAGAACAGACCTTTGCAACTTACATACACCCAACTCAAATGAATATTGATGTGTATTACCATCAAAACTTTCGACAAGCTTTGTCTACTTCAGGTACGCATCAACTGTACCTCAAGTACAGGACAATGCAACTTACATATACCTCACTTTGATGACTATTGATATGTATTACCATCAAAACTTTCGACAGGCTTTGTCTACTTCAGGTACGCATCAACTGGACCTCAAGGACAGATCAATGCAGCTTACTTACACCCAACTCTGATAAATATTGATGTGTATTTCCATCAAAACTTTCGACAGGACTTGTCTACCTGAGGTACACATCAACTGTTCCTCTTAAACAGACCAATATAACTTACATACACCTCACTTTGATGACTATTGATGTGTATTAATATCAAAACTTTCCACCGGCTTTGTCTACTGGAGGTACACATCAACTGTTCCTCAAGTACAGACCAATGCAACTTACATACACCAACCTCTGATAAATACTTAATGTATATTTCTATCCTAACTATAGAAAGCTCTGTCTACTTCAGGTACACATCAACTGTACCTCAGGTACAGACCAATGCAACTTATACTATAGTATACATCTAACTCTGATGAGTATTGATGTGTAATTCCATCAACACTTTCATCAGGCTTAGTCTACTTTAGGTAAGCATCAACTGTACCTCAAGTACAGACCAATGCAACTTACATACACCCAACTCAGATGAATATTGATGTGTATTACCATCAAAACTTTCGACAGGCTTTGTCTACTTCAGGTACGCATCAACTGTACCTCAAGTACAGATCAATGCAACTTATACTATAGTATACACCTAACTCTGATGAATATTGATGTGTATTTTCATCAAAACTTTCGACAGGCTTTGTCTACTGGAGGTAAACATCAACTGTACCTCAAGAACAGACCTTTGCAACTTACATACACCCAACTCAAATGAATATTGATGTGTATTACCATCAAAACTTTCGACAAGCTTTGTCTACTTCAGGTACGCATCGACTGTACCTCAAGTACAGGACAATGCAACTTACATATACCTCACTTTGATGAATATTGATGTGGATTACCATCAAAACTTTCGACAGGCTTTGTCTACTTCAGGTACGCATCAACTGTACCTCTAGTACACAGCAATGCAACTTACATACATTTCCCTTTGATGACTATTGATATGTATTACCATCAAAACTTTCGACAGTCTTTCTCTACCTGAGGTACACATCAACTGTACCTCTTAAACAGATCAATATAACTTATATACACCTAACGTTGATGACTTTTGATGTGTATTACCATCAAAACTTTCGACAGGCTTTGTCTACTGGAAGTAAACATCAACTGTACCTCAAGAACAGACCTTTGCAACTTACATACACCCAACTCAAATGAATATTGATGTGTATTACCATCAAAACTTTCGACAAGCTTTGTCTACTTCAGGTACGCATCAACTGTACCTCAAGTACAGGACAATGCAACTTACATATACCTCACTTTGATGACTATTGATATGTATTACCATCAAAACTTTCGACAGGCTTTGTCTACTTCAGGTACGCATCAACTGGACCTCAAGGACAGATCAATGCAGCTTACTTACACCCAACTCTGATAAATATTGATGTGTATTTCCATCAAAACTTTCGACAGGACTTGTCTACCTGAGGTACACATCAACTGTTCCTCTTAAACAGACCAATATAACTTACATACACCTCACTTTGATGACTATTGATGTGTATTAATATCAAAACTTTCCACCGGCTTTGTCTACTGGAGGTACACATCAACTGTTCCTCAAGTACAGACCAATGCAACTTACATACACCAACCTCTGATAAATACTTAATGTATATTTCTATCCAAACTATAGAAAGCTCTGTCTACTTCAGGTACACATCAACTGTACCTCAGGTACAGACCAATGCAACTTATACTATAGTATACATCTAACTCTGATGACTATTGATGTGTAATTCCATCAACACTTTCATCAGGCTTAGTCTACTTTAGGTAAGCATCAACTGTACCTCAAGTACAGACCAATGCAACTTACATACACCCCACTCAGATGAATATTGATGTGTATTACCATCAAAACTTTCGACAGGCTTTGTCTACTTCAGGTACGCATCAACTGTACCTCAAGTACAGATCAATGCAACTTATACTATAGTATACACCTAACTCTGATGAATATTGATGTGTATTTTCATCAAAACTTTCGACATGCTTTGTCTACTGGAGGTAAACATCAACTGTACCTCAAGAACAGACCTTTGCAACTTACATACACCCAACTCAAATGAATATTGATGTGTATTACCATCAAAACTTTCGACAAGCTTTGTCTACTTCAGGTACGCATCAACTGTACCTCAAGTACAGGACAATGCAACTTACATATACCTCACTTTGATGACTATTGATATGTATTACCATCAAAACTTTCGACAGGCTTTGTCTACTTCAGGTACGCATCAACTGGACCTCAAAGACAGATCAATGCAGCTTACTTACACCCAACTCTGATAAATATTGATGTGTATTTCCATCAAAACTTTCGACAGGACTTGTCTACCTGAGGTACACATCAACTGTTCCTCTTAAACAGACCAATATAACTTACATACACCTCACTTTGATGACTATTGATGTGTATTAATATCAAAACTTTCGACCGGCTTTGTCTATTGGAGGTACACATCAACTGTTCCTCAAGTACAGACCAATGCAACTTACATACACCAACCTCTGATAAATATTTAATGTATATTTCTATCCAAACTATAGAAAGCTCTGTCTACTTCAGGTACACATCAACTGTACCTCAGGTACAGACCAATGCAACTTATACTATAGTATACATCTAACTCTGATGAGTATTGATGTGTAATTCCATCAACACTTTCATCAGGCTTAGTCTACTTTAGGTAAGCATCAACTGTACCTCAAGTACAGACCAATACAACTTACATACACCCAACTCTGATGAGTATTGATGTGTAATTCCATCAACACTTTCATCAGGCTTAGTCTACTTTAGGTAAGCATCAACTGTACCTCAAGTACAGACCAATGCAACTTACATACACCCAACTCAGATGAATATTGATGTGTATTACCATCAAAACTTTCGACAGGCTTTGTCTACTTCAGGTACGCATCAACTGTACCTCAAGTACAGATCAATGCAGCTTACTTACACCCAACTCTGATAAATATTGATGTGTATTTCCATCAAAACTTTCGACAGGCCTTGTCTACCTTAGGTACACATCAACTGTACCTCTTAAACAGACCAATATATCTTACATACACCTCACTTTGATGACTATTGATGTGTATTACCATCCAAACTTTCGACCGGCTTTGTCTACTGGGGGTACACATCATTTGTACCTCAAGTACAGACCAATGCAACTTACATACACCCAACTCTGATAAATTTTAATGTATATTTCTATCCAAACTCTGGAAGGCTCTGTCTACTTCAGGTACTGATCAACTGTACCTCAAGTACAGACCAATGCAACTTTTAGTATAGTAGACACCTAACTCTGATGAATATTGATGCGTATTTTCATCAACACTTTCGACAGGCTTTGTTTACCTGAGGTACAAATCAACTGTATCTCAAGTACAGACAAATGCAACTTACATACACCCAACTCAGATGAATATTGATGTGTATTACCATCAAAACTTTCGACAGGCTTTGTCTACTTCAGGTACGCATCAACTGTACCTCAAGTACAGAACAATGCAACTTATATTATAGTATACACCTAACTCTGATGAATATTGATGTGTGTTTTCATCAAAACTTTCGACAGGCTTTGTCTACTGGAGGTAAACATCAACTGTATCTCAAGTACAGACCAAGGCAATTTACATACACCCAACTCAGATGAATATTGATGTGTATTACCATCAAATTTTTCGACAGGCGTTGTCTACTTCAGATACGCATCAACTTTACCTCAAGTACAGATCAATGCAGCTTCCTTGCACACACATCTCTGATAAATATTGATGTGTATTTCCATCAAAACTTTCGACAGGCCTTGTCTACTTTAGGTACACATCAACTGTACCTCTTAAACAGACCAAAATAACTTACATACACCTCACTTTCATGACTATTGATGTGTATTACCATCAAAACTTTCGACTTTCTTTGTCTACTGGAGGTACACATCAACTGTACCTCAAGTACAGACCACTGCAACTTACATACACCCAACTCTGATATATACTAATTTATATTTCTATCCAAACTATAGAAGGCTCTGTCTACTTCAGGTACACATCAACTGTACCTCAAGTACAGACCAATGCAACTTATGCTATAGTATACACCTAACTCTGATGAATATTGATGTGTATTTTCATCAACACGTTCGACTGACTTTGTTTACCTGAGGTACAAATCAAATGTACCTCAAGTACAGACAAATGCAACTTACATACACCCCACTCTGATGAGTATTGATGTGTAATTCCATCAACACTTTCGACAGGCTTAGTCTACTTTAGGTAAGCATCAACTGTATCTCAAGTACAGACCAATGCAACTTACATACACCCAACTCAGATGAATTTTGATGTGTATTACCATCAAAACTTTCGACAGCCTTTGTCTACTTCAGGTACGCATCAACTGTACCTCAGGTACAGATCAATGCAGCTTACATACACCCAACCCTGATAAAATATTGATGTGTATTTCCATCAAAACTTTCAAGAGGCCTTTTGTACCTGAGGTTCGCATCAACTTTACCTCAAGTACAGACAAATGCAACTTACATACACCCAACTCTGATGACTATTGATGTGTAATTCCATCAAAACTTTCAACAGGTTTAGTCTACCTCAGGTACGCATCAACTGTACCTCAAGTACAGACAAACGCAACTTACATACACCAAACTCAGATGAATATTGATGTGTATTACCATCAAAACTTTCGACAGGCTTTGTCTACTGGAGGTACACATCAACTGTACCTCAAGTACAGACCAATGGAACTTATACTATAGTATACACCTAACTCTGATGAATATTGATGTGTATATTCATCAACACTTTCGACAGGCTTTGTCTACTGGAGGTACAAATTAACTGTACCTCAAGTACAGACGAATGCAACTTACATACACCCAACTCTGATGACTATTGATGTGTAATTTCATCAAAACTTTCAACAGGTTTGGTCTACCTCAGGTACCCATCAACTGTACCTCAAGTACAGACCAATGCAACTTACATACACCCAACTCAGATGAGGATGGATGTGTATTACCATCAAAACTTTCGACAGGCCTTGTCTACTTGAGGTACACATCAACTGTACCTCAAGTACAGACCAATGCAACTTACATACACCCAACTCTGGTAAATACTAATGTATATTTCTATCCAAACTATAGAAGGCTCTGTCTACTTCAGGTACACATCAACTGCACCTCAAGTACAGACCAATGCAACTTATACTATAGTATAGACCTAACTCTGATGAATATGGATGTGTATTTTCATCAAAACTTTCGACAGGCTTTGTTTACCTGTACAAATCAACTGTACCTCAAGTACAGACAAATTCACTTTACATACACCCATCTCTGATAAGTATTGATGTGTAATTCCATCAACAGTTTCATCAGGCTTAGTCTACTTTAGGTAAGCATCAACTGTTCCTCAAGTACAGACCAATGGAACTTATAATATAGTATACACCTAACTCTGATGAATATTGATGTGTATATTCATCAACACTTTCGACAGGCTTTGTCTACTGGAGGTACAAATTAACTGTACCTCAAGTACAGACGAATGCAACTTACATACACCAAACTCAGATGAATATTGATGTGTATTACCATCAAAACTTTCGACAGGCTTTGTCTACTGGAGGTACACATCAACTGTACCTCAAGTACAGACCAATGCAACTTATAATATAGTATACACCTAACTCTGATGAATATTGATGTGTATATTCATCAACACTTTCGACAGGCTTTGTCTACTGAGGTACAAATTAACTGTACCTCAAGTACAGACGAATGCAACTTACATACACCCAACTCTGATGACTATTGATGTGTAATTTCATCAAAACTTTCAACAGGTTTGGTCTACCTCAGGTACCCATCAACTGTACCTCAAGTACAGACCAATGCAACTTACATACACCCAACTCAGATGAGGATGGATGTGTATTACCATCAAAACTTTCGACAGGCCTTGTCTACTTGAGGTACACATCAACTGTACCTCAAGTACAGACCAATGCAACTTACATACACCCAACTCTGGTAAATACTAATGTATATTTCTATCCAAACTATAGAAGGCTCTGTCTACTTCAGGTACACATCAACTGCACCTCAAGTACAGACCAATGCAACTTATACTATAGTATAGACCTAACTCTGATGAATATGGATGTGTATTTTCATCAAAACTTTCGACAGGCTTTGTTTACCTGTACAAATCAACTGTACCTCAAGTACAGACAAATTCACTTTACATACACCCATCTCTGATGAGTATTGATGTGTAATTCCATCAACACTTTCATCAGGCTTAGTCTACTTTAGGTAAGCATCAACTGTTCCTCAAGTACAGACCAATGGAACTTATAATATAGTATACACCTAACTCTGATGAATATTGATGTGTATATTCATCAACACTTTCGACAGGCTTTGTCTACTGAGGTACAAATTAACTGTACCTCAAGTACAGACGAATGCAACTTACATACACCAAACTCAGATGAATATTGATGTGTATTACCATCAAAACTTTCGACAGGCTTTGTCTACTGGAGGTACACATCAACTGTACCTCAAGTACAGACCAATGCAACTTACATACACCCAACTCAGCTGAGGATGGATGTGTATTACCATCAAAACTTTCGACAGGCCTTGTCTACTTGAGGTACACATCAACTGTACCTCAAGTACAGACCAATGCAACTTACATACACCCAACTCTGGTAAATACTAATGTATATTTCTATCCAAACTATAGAAGGCTCTGTCTACTTCAGGTACACATCAACTGCACCTCAAGTACAGACCAATGCAACTTATACTATAGTATAGACCTAACTCTGATGAATATGGATGTGTATATTCATCAACACTTTCGACAGGCTTTGTCTACTGGAGGTACAAATTAACTGTACCTCAAGTACAGACGAATGCAACTTACATACACCCAACTCTGATGACTATTGATGTGTAATTTCATCAAAACTTTCAACAGGTTTAGTCTACCTCAGGTACCCATCAACTGTACCTCAAGTACAGACCAATGCAACTTACATACACCCAACTCAGATGAGGATGGATGTGTATTACCATCAAAACTTTCGACAGGCCTTGTCTACTTGAGGTACACATCAACTGTACCTCAAGTACAGACCAATGCAACTTACATACACCCAACTCTGGTAAATACTAATGTATATTTCTATCCAAACTATAGAAGGCTCTGTCTACTTCAGGTACACATCAACTGCACCTCAAGTACAGACCAATGCAACTTATACTATAGTATAGACCTAACTCTGATGAATATGGATGTGTATTTTCATCAAAACTTTCGACAGGCTTTGTTTACCTGTACAAATCAACTGTACCTCAAGTACAGACAAATTCACTTTACATACACCCATCTCTGATGAGTATTGATGTGTAATTCCATCAACACTTTCATCAGGCTTAGTCTACTTTAGGTAAGCATCAACTGTTCCTCAAGTACAGACCAATGCAACTTACATACACCCAACTCCGATGAATATTGATGTGTATTACCATCAAAACTTTCGACAGGCTTTGTCAACATCAGGTACGCATCAACTGTACCTCATGTACAGATCAATGCAGCTTACATACACACAACCCTGATAAATATTGATGTGTATTTCCATCAAAATTTTCGACAGGCCTTTTGTACCTGAGGTTCGCATCAACTGTACCTCAAGTACAGACAAATGCAACTTAGATACACCCAACTCTGATGACTATTGATGTGTAATTCCATCAAAACTTTCAACAGGTTTAGTCTACCTCAGGTACGCATCAACTGTACCTCAAGTACAGACCAACGCAACTTACATACACCCAACTCAGATGAATATTGATGTGTATTACCATCAAAACTTTCGACAGGCTTTGTCTACTTCAGGTACGCATCAACTGTACCTCTAGTACACAGCAATGCAACTTACATACACCTCACTTTGATGACTATTGATATGTATTACCATCAAAACTTTCGACAGTCTTTCTCTACCTGAGGTACACATCAACTGTACCTCTTAAACAGACCAAT